>CAUYTI010115819.1:0-12833 GCA_963575145.1 Galago senegalensis
AGTGGCTAAGATGCCAGCCACATACACCTAAGGTGGCAAGTTCGAATCCAGCCCAGGCCTGCCAAACAACAGTGATGGCTGTCACCAAAAAAGCCAAGCGTTGTGGTGGGAGCCTGTGGTCCCAGCTTCTTGGTAGGCGGAGGCTGGTGACTCGCTTGAGCCCAGGTGTTAGTGGTTGCTGTGAGCTTTGATGCTACGGCACTCTACCCAGGGGGACAGCTTGAGGCTCTGTCTCAAAAAAAAAAAAAAAAAAATTTAATGGGTAGTGACTAGGCCTGGTGGCTTATGCCTATAATCCAAGCATTTTGGGGAAGTTCACTTGAGCCCAGGAGCCTGAAACCCTGTTTCTTTCTTTTTTTTTTTTTTGAGGCAGAGCCTTCAGCTGTCCCTCTGGGTAGAGTGCAGTGGCATCACAGCTCACAGCAACCTCCAACTCCTGGGCTCAAGCGAGTCTTTTGCCTCTGCCTCCCAAGTAGCTGGGACCACAGGCACCCGCCACAATGCCCGGCTATTTTTTGGTTGCAGCCATCATTGTTGTTTGGTGGGCCTGGGCTGGATTCAAACCCGCCACTTTGGGTGTATGTGGCTGGAGCTTTAGCCACTTGAACCACAGGTGCCGAGCCTAAAACCCTGTTTCTAAAAAATATATACATATATATATATTAGCCAGGCGTGGTAGCATGCATCTTATAGTCTCAGCTACTCAGGAGGCTGAGGCAGAAGGATCACTTGAGCCCCGCCAGGAATTTAAGGTTGCAGTGAGCCACTACACTCTACCTAGGGTGACACAGACTTTACCTAGGGTGACACAGCAAGACCCTGTCTATCTCAAAAAAAAGTAGGAAAAGTTGTGTCAAAAATTGAAATCTAGGGCGGTGTCATGGCTCAGTGCGTAGGGCGCTAGCCCCATATACCAAGGGTGGTGGGTTTGAACCTGGCCCTGGCCAGCTAAAAAACAGCAACAAAAAAATGCCAGGTGTTGTGGTGGGCACCTATAGTCCCAGCTACTCAGGAAGCTGAGGCAAGAGAACCCCTTAAGCCCAGGTTGTTGTGAGCTGTGATATCATGGCACTGTACCGAGGGTGACAAAGTGAGATTCTTGTCTCCACATAAAAAAATTGAAATCTATAAATCCTCGATTTATGTGGCTTACTAAATAAGTGCTCCTGTTTTTCACTTTCTTTGGCCACAGTGTTAGGAACAAGGAAATAGGCTTGAGTTAGCACACAGGTTCTAAGTGGACCTTGTATATATATGTTCTCTCCATTCTCAGACTTTTTAGGACTTGTGTGATGTGAGTAGAACAAGTTGGTCTAAGTTTTCTGTGACTTGAACATCTTTCTGCTGTTAAGTGTAACTCCTTGAAGGGGAAAGTGTTTCTTGTGTTCCCCAGTTAATCTGTAAGCTAAATGTATTGAGAAGGTTAAAGCCAGTTTTTCTTTTGACTTTTTTAGCGAAATCTTGAAAGCCATTTGATGTCCCCTGCTGAGATTCCAGGGCAGCCTGTCCCTAAGAACATCCTACAGGTACTTCCCAATCTTATACTACGGCCTTAGAGTCTTGAACAGTAGTCCTCTGAACTGGTTTTGTGTAGTGGTCCATCTTTGGGCCTTAGAGAATGATCCGTGTTGCCTGGCAGTTGGGGATGTGAAGACTGCTGCCTGGCGTGGTTCTGTGTTGCTGTTAATTTCAACAGATGGGCTCGGCACCTGTGGCTCAAGTGGCTAAGGTGCCAGCCACATATACCTAAGGTGGTGGGTTCCAATCCAGCCTGGGCCCACCAAACAACAATGGCTGCAACCAAAAAATAGCCAGGCATTATGGCTGGCGCCTGTGGTCCCAGCTACTTGGGATGCTGAGGCAGGAGACTTGCTTGAGCCCAGGAGTTGGAGGTTGCTATGAGCTGTGATGTCACAGCACTCCACCCAGGGAGACAGCTTGAGGCTCTGTCTCAAAAAAACAAAACAAAAAAAAATTTTTTTTTCAACACATGGGAGAGGGGGTGGCTAAAAAAGTTGACAAAGTAAGCTTGATGTCCATTTTACAGGTTTGCAGTTTCTGTGAAACTAAGTATATTACCTATACTCAGTAGCACTAACATAAAGCAAATGTTGCTAGCTGAACATTCAGAGGAACTTGTTGCATATATGCATGTCAAGTCCCCCAGTGGAGCATGTGGGAGATTTCCTCATATGGTTTCAAAAAGTTAACCCATAGTCCACAGACTCTAACTAGAAAGAACAACTAAATGTGTTCATAGGGATTTGGCTTGTCTGTCTTTAGGAACTTCTGGGCCAGCCAGTTCAGAGACCTACTTCTAATCTTCTGAGTGGCCTTATGGGGAGCTTGGAGCCTACAACATCTTTACTGGGCCAAAGAGCACCCTCTCCTCCCTTGTCACAGGTGTTTCAAACTCGAGCAGCCTCAGCAGACTACCTTCGCCCAAGAATACCATCACCAATTGGTAAATACCCTTAAGCATAGATATCTGTCCTCCCCTACCCCACCCTCTACATAGGTTATACTTTACCACCAGCCATCTTTCATGCCACCCTTAAAGAGTTTAAAAAAAAATACGTGAATGTATTATACTTTCTGGGGGTAGGGGGAACAAATATAGAAAATAGCTTTTATCTCCAGTTGCAAATTAATTTGGCTTAAGTTGTTCCTTGATAATACAGTAGAAATCAGCGTAGTGGCTCTCTAGCAAGCCGTTGAATTTGATAAGACAATCCGCTGTGAAGTCCTGCAACTGAAAAAAACTCCAGAAAGCTAGCTGTCTTAGCCGTATGTTTGCATAGAATATCATAATGTTTCTGCCATACTGGACCACTTTAGGGTGCTGGCCACTCTGGCTCTTGCCAGTAATACCTTGAAGAGACACTTTTTGAAATTTTCTATCTGTAATCAGGGACAGAGTGGAAAGACCAGCAAACCTCAGAACTGATCTCGGCTTTCATACCAGTTGGCTTAGTTATAATGGGCTAAACTGCTGGCTGGAAAAGCTTTTTTTTTTTCCAGGTAGAGGTCTTGGCTTTGAAAGAGACAAAGCTGGCTCGGCGCCTATGGCTCAAGTGGCTAAGGCGCTAGCCACGTACACCCAAGGTGGTGGGTTCGAATCCAGCCCGGACCCGCCAAACAACAATGACGGCTGCAACCAAAAAATGGCCGGGTGTTGTGGCAGGCGCCTGTGGTCCCAGCTACTTGGGAGGCTAAGGCAGGAGACCCGCTTGACCCCAGGAGTTGGAGGTTGCTGTGAGCTGAGATGCCACGGCACTCTACCCAGGGGGACAGCTTAAGGCTCCTGTCTCAAAAAAAAAAAAAAAAAGACAAAGCTGACAGCTTAGTGGTGAAAGATGAATAAACCAGGCAATTTGGGGTATTAAGTACTCTGATTGAGGTCTACACATAACACACTGTGGGGAATACGGAGGAAGAGAGAAATCTTTCAGTCCAGAGTCAGTGTTTCCCAGAAGATAATGGTGTTCAGCAAGGAGCAGCACACATTAGTTATAATGCCTCCCTCATGCACATGTGCCATCTTGATAGTCACTGATATTATAACTTCCCCAGCAGGTTTTACACCAGGACCACAGCAGCTACTTGGAGACCCATTCCAAGGCATGCGCAAGCCCATGAGCCCTGTCACAGCCCAGGTCAGGCTGAGTTCTTTCTAAAACTGAATCGTTCTTTGCTTTTCACCTTATTGTTGCTTATAGGGTACAGAAACAAATTGCCGCGTTTTTTAGAAATAGTTTTGAGGCTCGGCGCCTGTAGCTCAGTGGCTAGGGCACCAGCCACATGACACCAGAGCTGGCGGGTTGAAATCCAGCCCTAGCCCTCCAAACAATGACAGCTCCACCAAAAAAAAAATAGCCCAGCATTGTGGCGGGCGCCTATAGTCCCAGCTACTTGGGAGGCAGAGGCAAGAGAATCACTTAAGCCCAAGAGTTGGAGGTTGCTGTGTGCTGTGATGCCACGGCACTCTACCAAGGGCTATAGCTTGAGACTCTCTTAAAAAAAAAATGGAAAGAAAGAAATAGTTTTGACCTAGAATGCAAGGTCAATAAAGGTGAGAAAATTGCTAAATACAGTACTCCTTAAATAGTTGAAATCTTGTTCCGTGAATAGCAGCATAGTTGTCTGATTTGCAGTATCTAATTTTTCTCACTTGCCACTTACAAGAACCTTTCTAAGATTTAAGAGATAACTTTGTAGAAAGTATGCTATTTTCATTCTTCCACTCACACTCCCTTGCCACTTCTGTTCAGCAGATGAGCCAGCTAGAGTTACAACAGGCAGCTTTGGAAGGGCTGGCCTTGCCCCATGACCTTGCTGTACAGGCCACAAACTTCTACCAGCCTGGTTTTGGCAAACCACAGATGGACAGAACCAGAGATGGATTCAGAAACCGGTAAATTATTAATCTTTTCCACGTGGGAATTTGCAAATGTAGTTTTCCAGAAATTAACAAATTAGTTATCTGTAATGTAATTCTGTACATATATGGTAGAGATTCTGTCCCACTCCACATTTTTTTTTTGAATTTCAGGTTAATGTGAGAGTCCAAACTAGGTTACAATGTTTGCAATTGTTAGGTAGAATCCCTCTTATAGTGTGTCCCGCACCCAAGAGGTGAGCCATATACCTTTACATTGTGCCCATTAAGTGGGAATACCCATTCCCTGCCCTTCCCTCTTCTCTCTTTCTCCCTCCCCCATCTTGAATTGAATTGCCCACTCCAAATATTTTTGAGAAAATAATATTAGATTTGACTGCAGGACCGTAGAGTTTTCATCCTATGTCATTTATTTACATTCTTGATTTACAAGTTACTGTTTTTGGTTTCAGTTTGCTAATTAGTCAAATGGAAAGGATGCTGCCTGCCTAATTTACCTCAAAATTGTTATGAGTAAATATATCTAGCATAAGATAGCATAGCTTCTTATTCCTTCCCCCACAGATTTCATGTTAACCAGTTTGTCCCTTGATGCAGGTTTGTTACATCAGAGGTTTGTTGGTGAGAGCTGTTGACAAATGGATTACTGATTTTTCTCTCTTTGTACTAGCTGGGACAAGTAGCAAAAAGAAAAGACTCATGAGTTGGCAATAAAAGGGAAAAGAGTAGCACAATTCTGTTTCATAGCAAAATAAAACACAGAAAACTGCATAAAACAAATGCGTAGCTTGTAACACAAATTCCCTTGGTTAGCCTTCCCTGCGCCAGTAATACTCCATTTCTTCCTCAAAAGTTACATCTATCCAGTCTTAAAAAGTAGTCTGCCTTGGCTTGGCACCTATAGCACAGTGGTTACGGTGCCAGCCACATATACCAAGGGTGGCGCGTTCGAACCCAGCCTGGGCCAGCTAAACAACGACAACTGCAGCAAAAAATAGCTGGGCTTTGTGGCAGGTGCCTATAGTCCCAGCTACTTGGGAGGCTGAGGTAAGAGAATCACTTAAGCCCAAGAGTTGGAGGTGGTTGTGAGCTGTGACTCCATGGCACTCTACCAAGGGCAACATACTGATATTCTGTCTCAAAAAAAAAAAAAAGAAAAGAAAAGTAGTCTGCCTTAACTTCTTTGGTTTCATCACTGAAATGTATATCCCTTAACACTATAGTCTTGCCCATACAATATTTGGCTGTACCCAGTACCAAAAATAGAAAAATTAAGCCAGGTGTGGTGCCTCACACCTGTAATTGTAATGCTCTGGGAGTCTGAGGTGGTAGATTGCTTGAACTTAGACCAGCTCGAGCAAGAATGAGACCCGACCTCTAATAAATACAGAAAAACTAGGCTCGGCACCTATAGCTCAACTGGCTAGGGCGCCAGCCACGTACACCTAAGGTGGCGGGTTCAAATCTCCAGCCCGGACCCTCCAAACAACGACAGCTGCAACCAAAAAATAGCCGGGCGTTGTGGCGGGCGCCTGTGGTCCCAGCTACTTGGGAGGCGGAGGCAGGAGACTCGCTTGAGCCCAGGGGTTGGAGGTTGCTGTGAGCTGTGATGCCATGGCACTCTACCCAGGGGGACAGCTTGAGGCTCTGTCTCAAAAAATATAAAAATAAAATAAAAATAAATAAAATAAAAAAAGAAAAGCTAGCCAGGTATTGTGGGGGGCACCTATAGTCCCAGCTACTTGGGAGGCTGAGGCAAGAAGATTGCTTGAGCCCAAGAGATTGACCTAGAGCAGGGGTCCTCAAACTTTTTAAACAGGGAGCCAGTTCACTGTCCCTCAGACCATTGTAGGGCCAGACTGCGGGCCCTGGGACAAGTCAGCTGCTAAGCAGGACAGGCAGCAGTGGCAAACACCCAGCAGGCCACATGTGGCCCCATGGGCCATAGTTTGAGGATGCCTGACTTAGAGTGACAGAGTGAAATTGTCAAAAAAGAAAAGAAAAATTAACCAGGCATGGTGTTGTGCACCTGCAGTGCCAGCTACTTGGGAGGCTGAGGCAGGAGGATTGCTTGAGCCCAGGAGTTTGAACCAGCTTGGGCAATATGGGGAGACCTTGTCTTTTTAAAAGAGAAAAACTTTTGGGTGGTGCCTATGGTTTAAAGAAGTAGGGTGCTGGCCCCATATGCTGGAGGTGGTGGGTACAAACCCCCGGCCCCAGCCAAAAACTGCAAAAAGAAAAACTTTTGGGGCGGAACCTGTGGCTCAATGAGCCCTACCCACTGAGCCACAAGCACTGCCCCTCAAAGCACTTTCAGTATCCCAAATTGTATTCAATCTTCTCATCAGCCCTGTGAGGTAGATTTGGGCGGTAGAGGTAGTAAAGGTAAATAAGTGCCTCTTTACAGATACTTAGATTTTTAAAATGTGATTTATTCAAAACTAGCAAGCAGACTCAAATCATTCAGTACAGCCTTCATGTTTTAGATCAAATAATCACCCCAAACACCCTGTGTACAGCTGTCTGACATGCCTTTCACCTGACCTTGCTTTATTTTTCTGACTGTACTTATCACCTTCTAGCATACTGTTTTTGTCACCCTGCCTACAGCAACCCCTCTCAAGAATGTAACTTCTAGGCAGCGCCTATGGCTCAGTAAGTAGGGTGCTGGCCCCATATACCAAGGGTGGCGGGTTGAAACCCAGCCCCGGCCAACATCAACAAAAAAAAATCAACAACAACAAAAAATAGCCAGGCTTTGTTATAGGTGCCTGTAGTCCCAGTTGCTCGTGAGGCTGAGGCAAGAGAATCACCTAAGTCCAAGAGCTGGAGGTTGCTGTGAGCTATGATGTCATGGCATTCTACCGAGGGTGACAAAGTGAGACTCTGTCTCTAAAAAAAAAAAAAATGTAACTTTCATGAAGCCATAGATTTTTGTCTTTTGATCACTGGTAAATCCCTAGAACAGTGTCTGGTGCATAGTAGGTGCTCAGATTATGTTTACCAAAAGTATTAAATGATAGGTCATGTGGAACCTTTAGGTTTGGAGTTCACCTGCAGTCACTCTGAACACCACTGATCTGTCTGCCCACATTGTCATACTCAGTGTTGCAGGGTGGCAGCAGTAGGGTACTAACTTGTAATAAGTCATGGATCATAATTGAGAGAACCGCCAGAATCATTGACTATACTTGGCTTTTGACCTTTGTTGTACAAAGTTTAATATGGCTGAAGTTTTAATAGCCAGCAAGTTTGCATAATTCTTTCTCCTCTCAACTTGTTAATTTTACCCCATCAACTGATTCCCATTTTCTTCCAAGTTAAGGGAGAATGAGTAGAATAGCTAGGGAGAGGTGGGAAGTCTATTATTTTTAATTTGGGAGGCCCTGAGGTATGTGTGCAGACCAGGTTTGGTGGAGAAGGCTGTATATAACTGGGTCTTAAAGTAGCAGAAACTCTTGATTCCGTGTGATTTTAGAACTAGTGTCTCAGCATCAGTTCTATGCCATTTACTGTTCTGTTGAGTGTTTCTCCCTGCCCTCTGGTGCACAGCCAGCACCAGGAATAAAGACCCTCCCTAGCTTATCTCACTGTGGTCTACAAATAAACCATATACCTGCCCTGGGTAAACCCTACTATTCCCAAGGTCTTCCCAAATCCCCTGTACCTATTTCCTCTACCTGAACCATTTGAGCTTTTTGTTGCTCAAACTCATTTTAATGCAGCTTCTTCCCCAAGGAACTTCCCTAGTTCTTGGAGTGCCTTGGCATTCCTTCTTCCCCTCAATTTTTCCATTGTGCCTGATTGATACCTAATACTACATGCTTTGGTTTGCCCTAGTTTATTGTGTCCCACAGAACTAACGGCTCTTGCAAATCCAGGGCCATGTTTTGTTACATTTTTGTCTTCTCTTAGTACTACCATGTACTTTTGTGTATCTTTGACACTTACTAAGTGCTTGGGGAACTGAATTAGGTAAGGGAAAGGGATGTTAAATTCCTAGCTAGTCTTGAGTATTATATGGTTTTAGGACTTGGTGTTTGAACACATTGGGGCTCACACTGATAACTGGTTTGTTCATAGGCAACAGCGAGTGACCAAGTCACCAGCACCTGTGCACCGAGGGAATTCCTCTTCCCCTGCCCCCGCTGCCTCCATCACAAGCATGGTCAGTGACTTTTAATGACTGTGAATGACTTGAAGGCTTCTCCTTGTTTGGTTGTACCTATGTTTTTACCTTGTGCCCCTAAATGAGTGCTTTCCACAGGAAGAACTGATCTAGTGGTTTTTCATACTTACCTATTTAGATCTTCCCCTTTGATGTCACAGTCTAACACTTAGGATTCTAATGAAGCCCCTGAATTGGAGAAAGTGTCCCAGCAGATAAACAAACATGAGCCAGGATACACAAGGTGATATAGCACATTCAAACAAACAGTTGGTGTGGGGAAGCAGGAAGACAAGAGTGAGATGGGAGGTGAGGTGGACAGAGGGTGACAGGTCAGATCATGGGGAGCTCAGTGAAACATGGAGTTCATTTGCTGATTCAGGTCTCAGTTATGTGAACTAAGGCTGCAATGGAAGGATTTACTTATGCAGTGACATGGCTAGTTTTACAACTGAGTAGCATTACTTTAAAAATGTTTTATTCCCGGTTCAGTGCCCATAGTCCAGTGGTTCCAGCGCCAGCCACATGCACCGAGGATGGCGGATTTGAACCCTGCCCTGCCCGGGCCAGCTAAACAATGACAACTGCAACAACAACAACAAGAAATAGCCAGGCGTTGTGTTGGGTGCCTGTAGTCCCAGCTACTTGGGAGGCTGAGGCAAGAGAATTGCTTAAGCCCAAAATGCTGTGAGCTGTGATGCCACTCTACCAAGGGCGACATAGTGAGACTCTATCTCAAAAAAAAAGTTCCCCACAAACCTTTACCATCTAGTCAAAGCTTATAAATGGAGGCAGGGCTTGCTCTGTGCTTCAGGACCCCAAGTGAATCTCTGTACCAGTTACCTTGAAGACGGGGTCTGGAAGGAACTTCTTAGTTCTTAAGCCATGATCTGTCTCCTACCATCAAGGATATGGGGTTGTCTAATGAGAAAACACACATGCATAGTAAAATTAAAGTAGAAAGACAGTGAAGAGATGGGAACAAATGATTCCAAGCAATGAATCTTAACGGCAAATTAAGAAAGGAAATATTTAGGTTCCGAGGTTATCTCTGAAATCCTTTCCCAGAAGAAAGGGCTGTTGCTCCAGAGTATATTTCTGGCCATGGTTTTCCCTTCTTCCCAGCCTAATGTTGGGCTGGGAAATGGGTGAAGCAGAAGCTGTACTGGCAGGTCCCCATCATAAGAATTGTGAGCAAGGGATGATGCACTTGGGACACTATTTGCCCCATTTTTTTTTTCTTCCAACAGCTATAGATGACACCACAGGATTTGGACATGGCTACCATATAGGCAGTATGGGGACTGTTCACCTTATTGAGTAGCTTGGCCAGTTAATCCTGGCTTCATGTTAAGGAAAGGCAATTAGAGGCTAATGCCAATTATTTTTCTCTGCAGCTTTCTCCTTCTTTTACCCCTACCTCAGTGATTCGTAAGATGTACGAGAGCAAAGAGAAAAGCAAGGAGGAGCCAGTATCTGGAAAAGCAGCTCTTGGTGATAGTAAAGAGGATACTCAAAAGGCCAGTGAAGGTACTGCAGAGCTGTTGAGGGTATTGCTCAAGAAAAGTATGTAACAGAACACAGCTTGAGTGCTGCCAGCCTGACCTGGGCAACACTCCTGGCTTCTCTGGACTGCAGTTCTAAAAGCTTTGGGGTAGCTCACAGTCACTTAGCTGTTGAAAATTCTAAGAACGCTAGTATCATACAGGAAGAAAAAGCTGTCGTTTATGATACTTATCATAAATTGAATAATTTGAATTCAATAAGTTGAATAATTAGTGCATTTGGCCAGTTTTACACTTCTGAAAGATTCTCTCCTGTCCATGAAGGCTTAAGTGTCAAATACAGAAAGCATGTCAGAGGCTTTTAGGAGTTACACAGTAGGGTTTGTAAAGGACATGGTGACACATAGATTCTAATACAGGTATTTTAGAGAGCTTTTTGCCTGTGTTTAAGAAAGCTGGTGGGGGGTGGTGCAGGATGAAGAAGAGTCCTTTTGGAAAGTTCAGAGTCTTTGACCACTGTTTGCTGTTTAAATTATCTGGGCCAGCAACAATGGCCTATAATCCTAGTACTCTGGGAGACCCAGGAAGGAGGGTAACTTGAACTCAGGAGTAGAGGACCAACCTGCGCAAGAGTGAGACCCTATCTCTACTAAAAATAGAAAAATCAGCTTGGCATGGTCACACATGCCTGTAGTCCCAGCTACTTGGGAGGCTGAAGCAGGAGGATTGCTTGAGTGTGGGAGTTTGAGGTTCTAAGGAGCTATGATGACATCATTGCACTCTAAGGGAAACAGAGTGAGACTCCGTCTTTCAAAAAAAATTATGTTATAATGGATTTGCATAATTTTACAGTTGGATTTCCCCCCCTGCCCCCCGGGCTGAAAAGCATATTAATCCCAAACAGCTGACTAAGATAGGACTAGCCCCCATACAGATGCAGGCCACAGCCCTTTACAGCAAAGTGCTCAACCGTTCATCTTTTGGTCTTGTTAATAAAGTAAATTATGGTCCCTAACATGCAGTCTTCTAAACTTGTTAAAGAGGTCAAATATAATTGTGAACTTAAGAAATGAGACTGACTTGACCATCTGGAAGACAAAATCGGGAAAAGTTTGCCAAAATTTTCTTTGTGTTTGGATCCTTACAGAAAAACTCCTGTCATCCAATTCCGTACCCAGTGTTGATCGAGACGCTTCTCCCACTACAAATCCCAAATTGTCAACGTTACAGCGGTCTTCATGTTCCACCCCCTTGTCCCAGACCAATCGTTACACCAAAGAACAAGATTACCGACCTAAAGCAACTGGGAGAAAAACACCCACCCTGGCTTCCCCAGTCCAAGGAACACCTTTTCTCCGCCCTGTCCACCAAGTTCCCCTTGTCCCCCATGTCCCTATTGTTCGGCCTGCTCACCAGCTTCACCCCGGGTTGGTGCAAAGGATGCTGGCCCAGGGAATACATCCACAGCATCTTTCAAGTTTGCTTCAAGCTGGTAAGTTTATGGTATGCATTGTTCATTCTTAATAAACTTCCAGATCAGCAACTATACAGTCTAAGTGTAAAAATTTCCAGGTAACAGGCAGTGTCTGTGGCTCAAAGGAGTAGGGCACCACCCCCTTATGCCGGAGGTGGCAGGTTCAAACCCAGCCCTGGCCAAAAAACCCTGCAAAAAAACAAACAAAAAATTCCAGGTAACACTGACTACTACTCAGGTTTTTGTTTTTGTTTTTTGTTTTTTTTCCCTCAATAGGTGTGCTTCCTCCTGGGATGGACCTGACCCATTTACAGGGAATATCTGGCCCAATCCTGGGTCAGCCCTTTTACCCTTTACCTGCTGCTAGTCACCCTCTCTTAAACCCTCGACCTGGGACACCACTGCATCTGGCAATGATGCAGCAGCAGCTACAGCGCTCAGGTAGGTTCAGGAATGGGCCAGGTGAGTTTGGAGTGGGTTTGAGTCATCTTGAAGCTTATAGTAGTTCCCATTGGAGACGAATTGACACTGACACTTCATTCTTTGACTTGTTCTAGCAAATTAGAGCAAGGGTGTAACCAGAGAATAGGATGAAGTAAACTGACCTTGAGCCAAGTGTGCTCTGGTTTCCTTTGTCTTTTGTCTATTAGGAGAGAAGGCTGAGAGTCCTAACTGGTTCAGCACAGGGCCTGCACAGGGTAGATGTCCTCTCGTCAGCTCTTGTTACTGATGCTGTGATGCATTACTTGCCATAGGAAGGTGTAGTGCTCCTGTCATCCAGGGTGGATTTCCAGTATTGTGGTTTCTGAGCAAATAGTTTATCAAGGTACTTGTTTCTAGCATTCTGCAAGAAAGCTTTCTAATAAGCCCCAGAATAAATCTTTTAGTTCAGATTCCTATTTGGAAATAGGGTTTGAATGAAGTAGGGCCTAAGAACATGCTGTGGATGTTAACCCTTTTTATCTCCACAGTTCTGCATCCTCCAGGCTCTGGTTCCCAGGCAGCAGCTGTCAGTGTTCAGACTCCACCTCAGAATGTGCCCACCCGCTCAGGCCTGCCTCACATGCACTCCCAGCTAGAGCATCGCCCCAGTCAGAGGAGCAGCTCCCCTGTGGGCCTCGCCAAATGGTTTGGCTCAGATGTGCTACAGCAGCCCCTGCCATCCATGCCTGCCAAAGTCATCAGTGTGGATGAATTGGAATACCGACAGTGAGCAGGGCATGCAGGCTCACCTAAGCTTGGACCTGTGGTGGCAGGACTCTTCTTCCTTCTTATCTTGTGTTGGTT
>CAUYTI010115821.1:0-26399 GCA_963575145.1 Galago senegalensis
TTGTGGTGGGCGCCTGTAGTCCCAGCTACTTGGGAGGCGGAGGCAGGAGACTCGCTTGAGCCCAGGAGTTGGAGGTTGCTGTGAGCTGAGATGCCACAGCACTCTACCCAGGGGGACAGCTTGAGGCTCCTGTCTCAAAAATAAATAAATAAATAAATAAAAATAGCCAGGGGTTGTGGCGGACGCCTGTAGTCCCAGCTACTTGGGGGGCTGAGGGAAGAGGATTGTCAAGCTCTAGTTTGAGGTTGCTGTGAGCTATGACACTGAGGCCGTGGCTCTCTATGGAGGGCAACAAAATAAGACTCTGTTTCAAACAAAAAAGAAAAATAAAAAATAAATAAAAACAATATAAGGAGATTTATTCGTGGAGGCTGCTGGAAGTTACTTGTTGGGGGAGGCACTATCAACCTTCCCAAAACCCCCTGAAATCACCAGTCCCTTTTAACTTTCCTAAGCCACGGTAAGTGGAAGTTGTTTTCTTATCTTCCATTTTAGAAACCATGTGGCTCCAATGCACAATTCACAGTGTTTCCTGTTACCGTTTAAGTAGCCTTATTGTATAATTTGCATGTCATAAAATTCACAATTTCATGAGTTTCATTAAATCTATACAGTTGTGCAACCATCACCACATTCCAATTTTAAGACGATTCCATTACCCCCCAAATTTTCCTTGTGCCATTTCTGTCCAGACCCTTTTCCCAGCAACCACTAATGGCCACTGATCTGCTTTCTGTACCCACAGTTTTGCCTTTTCTAGAAATTTCATATGCATGAGATCACACACTATGTGCCTTTGCAGCTTCCTTCTCTTAGCTTAGTTTTTGAGGTTTAGACTTGTTGACAGTGCTTTTCTTGCCTGTCTCAATGTTTCAGCCTACTTTTAGAAAAAACAAAAATGAGTGGTAGGAAATTTGGGAAAATTCCTCAGTAACTTGTTCTGAGGCTACGAGAGTTACAAAGATTAATGAAAAAGCACATTGAAAGCCCTGGTATTTGATTTTAAGGCTACTGTGGATCTCACTTTCCTCCTATTTTCAAAAGAAAATTGACTGCATTGGCAAAGGAATATTCATTTCCACAGGGCCTTACGCACATCTAGGATCACATCTGTAATCCTGGCACTCTGGGAGACCAAGGAGGATAGATTGCTTGAGCTCACAGGTTAGAGACCAGTCTGAGCAAGAGCAAGACCCTCATCTCTAGAAATAGCCGGGCATTGTGGCGGGCACCTGTAGTCCCAGCTACTTGGGAAGCTGAGGCAAGAGTAGCACTTGAACCCAAGAGTTTAAGGTTGCTGTGAGCTATGACCCAACATCACTCTACCCACGGTGACAAAGTGAGACTCTGCTGCCATATATTTATATATAAATTTCCCCATTTTATCTTCCTGTTCTTGTCTGTAAACCTACACAATTTATGTCTTACTGTGCTCATGTTGTAGATGAAAATGTGGTATTCCGGATTTCTTTTTCTTTACTACTGAATGCTTTTCAGTGTCCGCACTCTCTCACCTGAACACTGAACAGATGTAACTGCTTTCTATGGAATTTTACAGCATGACAGCTATTTATTTATTAACATCCCACGACCCTAATATTTTGCATTACAAGTCATGTGTGTTTAAATAACAGACTACAACAAAAGAGAAATACTTTAGGAGCCAAATTTTCCCAGCTAATAAGTACCAAAATAATGACTATCTTCTGACTACTCCTCCAAATCACTGAAAAGTTTACTTGTAACAACACGTAGGCTTTGAAGAGCGGGTAGATGGAATTTCTAATAACCACATCCCTAAAAGAATAAACCATACAGGGGTTAGAGGTGGCTCATGCCTATAATCCCAACACTCTGGGAAGCCAAGGCGGGTGGATTGCCTGAGTTCAGAAGTTTGAGAGCAGCTTGAGAAAGAGTGAGATGCCATCTCTAAAAACACTAGCCAGGTCAGTGCCCATTGCTCAGTGGTTAGGGTGCTGACCACATATACCAAGGATAGGGGGTTCAAACCCAGCCCGGGCCTGCTAAACAACAATGACAACTACAACAAAAAATAGCCAGGCATTGTGGCAGGTGCCTGTAGTCCCAGTTACTCAGGTGGCTAAGGCAAGAGAATCTCTTGAGCCCAAGAGTTTGAGGTTGCTGTGAGCTGTGATGCCAGAGCACTCCACCAAGGGCGACATAGTGAGACTCTTCTCAAAAACAAACAAACAAACAAAACTAGCTGGTTGTTGTGGTGGCTGCCTGTAATCCCAGCTTTACTTGGGAGGCTGAGGCAAGAGGATCACTTGAGGCCAAGGTTTTGAGGTTGCTATGAGCTATGACATCATGGCACCCAGGGTAACAAAGTGAGACTCTGTCTCAAAAACATAAAAATAAAAATAAATCATGCACAAGTTGCTAAAGGAATCATCCATGAAAATGAAACTGTGACAAACTGCGGAGGGCAGGAAGGAGAAGTTGAAGCCAAACCTCTCTCAGTTATAATTTTTTTTTTTTTTTTTGAGACAGAGCCTCAAGCTGTTCCCCTGGGTAGAGTGCCGCGGCATTACAGCTCACAACAACCTCCAACTCCTGGGCTTAAGCGAGTCTCTTGCCTCCACCTCCCAAGTAGCTGGGACCACAGGGGCCCGCCACAACACCCGGCTATTTTTTGGTTGCAGCCGTCATTGTTGTTTGGCAGGCCCGGGCTGGATTCGAACCCGCCACCTTAGGTGTACATGGCTGGCGCCTTAGCCGGTTGAGCTATAGGCGCCGAGCCTCAGTTATAATTTTAATCCAAGTCAAAACCAATGCTTTGTGTCTCTTTTGCTTATGATCGACAACTATGTTTAACTCAGCCATCCCCCTGAAGCAGACGATGCCAACTCTGCTCTAAGATCACCTGTGGCTTTGGAAGACAGTTCCTGTGCACACCAGCTTTATCTCTCAGGCACCTGGGTCTCAATGCCTGTGGGCTTTTCTTGCATAGCAGCTACCAAGCCCACCAGTGGGACTGGCCAGAAGTGGTGGGAAGTATCACCCCCAGGAAAGCCCCCAACAGGTAGGGGGTAGGAGATGGTGAATAAATCCACCAGCTTCCCCAGCACGGCTTCAGAGGGTCCCTAGCAGTATCCACTGTTAAATAGAAGAGATTTGCACTGCGTGTGCAGCTCCACTTACGTAAGGCACTTTTAGAACCAACCAAAGCATTGGAGTATTCTAGCCCTGCACACACCGAGGGCCAGCTTTTCATATGGTCACCCTCTTGCCCTCAAAGGTAACCTGTTCATCAACTTAACACTATTTGGCTTCTCTCTCTTTCTATCTCACTTCCCTACTTCCCAAATATATTATTGGCCCCCAGTTTTTTGCCTCACAGCCCACTTTTGTGGAAGCCCAACAAACACATTTACCAAAATTGGAGATAGGAACAGACTTTGAAAGGATTCTATTGTTACTTTCTGTCTTTTCTTTTCTTTCTTTTTTTTTTTTTTTTTGGAGACAGAATCTTAAGCTGTCACCCTAGGTAGTGTGCCGGGGTGTCACAGCTCACAGCAACCTCCAACTCCCAGGCTTAAGTGATTCTCTTGCCTCAGCCTCCCAAGTAGCTGGGACTACAGGTGCCCACCACAACACCTGGCTATTTTTTGTTGCAGTTGCCATTGTTGTTTGGCAGGCCAGAGCTGGATTTGAACCTGCCAGTTCCAGTGTGTGTGGCTGGCACCCTAGCCACTTGAGCTACAGGAGCTGAGCCTCTATTGTTGCTTTCTTTCTTTCTTTCTTTCTTTTTTTTTTTTTTTTTTTTTTGAGACAGAGCCTCAAGCTGTCCCCCTGGGTAGAGTGCCATGGCATTACAGCTCACAGCAACCTCTAACTCCTGGGCTTAAGCGAGTCTCCTGTCTCAGCTTCCCAAGTAGCTGGGACCACAGGCGCCTGCCACAACACCCGGCTATTTTTTGGTTGCAGCCATTATTGTTGTTTGGCAGGCCTGGGTTGGATTCGAACCTGCCACCTTAGGTGTATGTGGCTGGCGCCTTAGCCACTTGAGCCACAGGCACCGAGCCTACTGTTGCTTTCTAACAGAAGCATCTGGGTCTGAGTGAGACCCCGAGAAAAGAAACCACAATAGGGAGCAGTCTACCGAGAGTGGCTGTGCTCATCTCACCTGAGGCCAGCATGCTCCCTCAGCACGTGGTCTAGAACCTTCCAGGTGGGGCACTGGACATTGTGCTGTAGCTTTACACACATCAACTAGTGTAATTCTCACAACAGTCCCACGAGATGAATGCTATGATTATCTTCATCATATAAAGGAGGAAACTGGGAGATTAAACTAATTTGACCAAGGTAATCCAGCTGGAAAGGGTAGAGTCAGGATTCCAGCCCAGGCAGCCTGTTCCAGAGTCTCTGACACAGCCCTGAGCACCAGAGAGGTGGCTGAGAGATGCCTGGTGTGGAGGATGATGCTTCATGGAGAGAAAGGAGAGAAGATGGCTTATGTAATATCGTCAAATGTTTAAGGACTTTGAGCAATGACCCTGTTGGGGGTTGGGGAAGACTTTCCTAATATGTGGATTCTTTCCTACGGTATTTTTAAGTGTGTAAAAGAAAACACACAGGATTACCACTTATAAAAGGAAAAAAGGAAACCACTTATACCGAAAGGCACTTATCAAAATGCTACCCACGAGTGTGACCCAGAAATATAGTCATCCCCAGGTGTATGGACATGATTGGCTCCAGAGCCCCCTCAGAACGCCAAAATACCAAACTGCACACTTACCACAGTCTCATGGCCAGTACTGTAGGCCCACTTACAGGAAAAATAGGTCCCACTGTGTCATGGGGTCAGACCGTGCCAAGGCTTTGACTATAAAGAAACGCATATGTAAATGAACCTGTGGGGGTCAAACCTGTGTTAACAGTCAACGGTGGGGACCATTTCATGTTGGGTCGGGCTCCAGAATAATGTCAATTCTGTCACTGGACAGTGACAGGAATGGGCTGAGCTACCCAAACAGCTGCTGGCTCCAGAACTACAAGACCTCCACTTTCATCAGCTTCCTAAAGCACCGGTTTAATGTGCCTATCATGAAGTCTGAACCTCTCAGTGCCCGCCTCCATTGTCCCTGATGGGCAATGTGGGGTGCCCAGGGTGACACTCAAAGCCTGTATGCCCAGACCCACTAATTTACCTTGCTGACATCTGCCCCTTGTCCCCCATGTTCCCCACCCCCAATCATAGTAAATGGCTCACTTTCCTGCACGGACCCCTACTTCACATTTGGTGAGGGGAGTCAGTATTCCATGTTACTTGGGAATGAGTGAACGCCTCCCTCTCAGCTGAAACATCCTTACAAAGTTCTCTAACAGCCCCTCTCCCAGGTAAAATTAATCACCCTCCTCTGAGTGCCCATGTCTCTACAATAGCATAATTAACACGTTCTGTTATCATCATTGTGAACCCATATTAGGGCCTCCTGAATGAACAGTATATTTTTAAACAGCACCTGGCAGAATACCTAGTCCAAGACTAGAGTTTGGTAAATGTTGGTCACAATTGATTGGAGGCTGTAGGGTGAGAAGTTCACTAGACCCAAGTTTGAAATGGCCTGCTGACACCTGAAGGGTGTCTCAGTAGTTCCCACCAAAGATCATGGATCTTTGAGTCTGGTAACAAAGTCTGAAGGGCCCCACCAAAATTGAAGACTTTTGTTTATCTGAAAATGTCCTGTATAACTGGCTATGTCTATCATAATACACCAATGCTTGCTATTCAAATAGTGTTATTGGCTTTGTTCAAATTTTTTTTTTTTTTTTGTAGAGACAGTCTCACCTTGTTGCCCTTGGTAGAGTGCCGTGGCGTCACACAGCCCATAGCAACCTCCAACTCCTGGGCCTAAGCAATTGTCTTGCCTCAGCCTCCCAAGTAGCTGTGATTACAGACGCCCACCACAACACCTGGCTATTTTTTGGTTGCAGTTTGGCTGGGGCCGAGTTTGAACCCCCCACCCTTGGTATATGGGGCCAGTGCCCTACTCACTGAGCCACAGGTGCTGCCCACTTTGCTCGAATTTTTACAATGAACATTCCGCCCCCCAAATCTGTCCTCTTTCTTCTGTAGCTTCTTTGATCCTCTTGCCTGCTGACAATCCCATGGGTGTAGGTGCCCTGGTTGAGCTGTGGGGACCTGGAGGGTTCCTCTTTCTGACTGGAGACAAGAGCACCCTTTGGCTGGCTTAACTAGAAATCCCAGGAGAACCCTCCTCCCTCTCCCAGGCAGCTGGATGCTAAATGCACAGCCTCTGGCAGGAATCTGCCTCCCAGTAAACAGTTCAGATAAGTGATTATTCCAAAAACCATCCATTTTCTAATCTTTCTCCAAAATCTTTTGGGATGACTCATTCTGTGAAGTGAACTTGCAGGGTTTTTCCAAGATGTTCCTCTGTGTTTGTTATTGTTTTCATTGTTTTTGAGACTTTGTCATCCTCTGATGTGTGACTTCCCTCTTGTCCTTACAGGTCACACCTTTGTCTTCTTTGAGGAGGGCCTGCACACGTGCCCAAGTTCTTCCCTTCTATCTGAGTTTGATCTATGTCTTCAAATTTTAACTATGGTAGAGTTGAAAGAACATGGATTTTTGAGTCAAGCAGGGCTGGTTTCAATCCCCTCTCTGCTATGAACTGAGTATACAATACTGAGCAAACAGTGTAACCTTCTCCAGTTCTCAATATCCTCATCAATAAAAATGGGAACAATCAAATCCACTTTGCAGGATGTTGTGAGAACTAAATGAGATTCCATATGTAGAAACTTACTTGGTATCTCGCACAGAGCAAATACTCAATAAATGTAAATTTCCATTTCTTTCATTCATGAGAGAGAATCTAGTTCTGTGGCCTACAAACCTAGGGTGGTGTTGGAGCCCAAGAAGAAGCCAGTCACAGTGAAATGTGCAGATGGCCCCTCCCCAGTAGAGGGTGGGGTCTGTGCCTCTTCCCTCAGTATCTCCAGCTCCTTCTCATCATGAGATGTGGCACACATGAGGGATTCAACAGATGTCTAGTGAATGAATTAATGGCCGAATGAATGGGTGAATACACTCCTATAGAATGGCAAAGGATTTGAGAGAAACAGCTAACTTATGTCAGGGTAATCAAATCATTTGTAATATATGAAACTTATCTCTAAAAATCTATCCAATCCCTACATCTCTGACACTATATAATAAAAAGTTGGTAATGAAAGTCTACAGTACTGAGTGAGGGCGCACACAGAGGGGTAGCAGAGGCCTTGAGAAATTCAAGCACCCTATAATGCAAGAGCAGGCAGGCTGAGCAGATCACTTGCTAGCAAGAGCTAATTGTTAGGGCAATCAGGAGTTAGCAGGGCAGGCGGGAAGAGGAGTTGCCCTGTAATTACTATTGTTTCAGCATAAATATATGTTTTTTTCCTGGCAAGTAATTGCTATGTATCTGACTTGCAGTGGTAGGTTCTGACTGTGGAGATGTTTTTGAGGAATGACTTCAATGATTAAGCACAGCCTGGCATCACCAGATGGCTCGCTGTGGTCTGCTGTCTCTGGCCCCAGCAGTAGCCTGCCAGCTAGGCTCTTCCTTCCACTGTTGCCCCATCACAGTCCACGGCAGTAGCAATGAAAATTGACTTTGGATATCTAAACAAGATGAGAATTTACTGGAAAGATATCAGAAGTGCCTAGTTCTAGAAGGAGAGACTGGTATAATTAAGCCGAGAAAGTGAGGAGATGCAGGGCAAAGTAGGTGAACCATGAAGGATGTGAAGGCAAGCCAAGAATGTCCGCAGGGCAGGAAACCCACCCCTTGGTTTCCTAGGCACACTAGGTGGGCCCCTGCCCTCTCTCTTCCGCTTCTTTCAGGGTTAAGAAGGGGCAAACTTGCCTAAAGCAGGATATCCATGAACTGAGGAAACAGTGTAGTTTCCTCTGCCAGCACTGACCTGCTGAAACATGAGGAGGTGGCGGGAAGTCTTTGTCATCAACCTCCAAAGGACCTAATCAACCTTGCTGAGTCCTCTAGGGAAACAGTGGCCCCAGCAAGGTTGGGCCAGGCCTGACTTGGCGAGAAATCAGGTGTCACAAACTCACATGCCTTGGGGACTGGGAGGTCACAGGAGGAATGATGATGCCTATGCCAAAGTGGCAATCAAGCTTGCCTACAGCATCCAATCCTGAACATGTCTGATATGATAATGTCATTTTACTTTAATGTATTGACAGAATGGATTCATTGGTGGATTTCCTAATTTTGAATCCACCTCTAAGGATGTGCTGCTGCTGGCTTTTACTAGCCTGTGGCAGCCAACTGTTAAATTTCAGGAAGTTTTCAAAATGGTTGAGGTCTTGAGCTTACAATTAGCCAGGACGGGAACATTTACACCAGGGGAATTGTCAAATGCTACGAATCAGAACCGGTCTTTCTCTCTCAGCTAGTTCTTTCTTGTTTTTAGGTTTTTTTCTTTTTTAATTGAGGCTGGGTCTCACTCTGTCACCCAGGCTAGCGTGCAGTGGTATGATCTTAGCTCACTACTACCTCAAATTCCTGGATTCAAGCCATCCTCTTGCCTCAGCCTCCCAAAGCGCAGGGATGTACAGGCATGATCCACTGAACCAGGCTCTCCAAACAGAGCCATGCTGGGGATTAGGGCTTCAATTTACAGATTTTGGTGGGATATAATTCAGTCCATAACAAAAGCTGAGTGGGTATTTGCAACTCTGAGAGTAAACAGAGACCTGGCTATGTCCTGGAATGTGCTGTCACTCCAGCATCTCCCTACCCCCAGTTAAAACTTACATTGGTTTGTCCTTCCCTTCATTTAAACCACAAATATTTATTTCCAACTATGTACTGGAGACATGAGTGTTGACAGACAAGTGATGACCATGCAATGTGACATGCTCACAGTAGTTACGACCAGGGAGTTGGTGGAGTGTACTATAGGGATGCCAGGGAAGGCTTCCTAGAGGAGGTGACGTATGAGGTGGAATTATCCAGTTAAGAAAGGGGGATTTGTTTAATTAGCAGGCCTTCAAAGGGCCCCTATTTACCTAGACTCATAAAGAAGGGGAATTTAGAATTTATGTAAAGCTTTTCTGGGTGGCACCTGTGGCTCAGTGAGTAGGTCGCCAGACCCATATACAGAGGGTGGGGTGTTCGAACACAGCCCTGGCCAAACTGCAACAAAAAATAGCTGGGTATTGTGGTGGGCACCTGTAGTCCCGGCTACTCGGGAGGCTGAGGCAAGAGAATCACCTAAGCCCAAGAGCTGGAGGTTGCTGTGAGCTGTGACACCATAGCACTCTACCGAGGGCAACAAAGTGAGACTCTGTATAAAAAAAAAAAAAAAAAAAAAAAGCTTTTCTACTCAGAGTGCAGTCCAGATCACGAGTACTAGAATCAGCTGAGAGCTTCTTTGATAGGAATATAGACTTTCAAAGTCCATCCAGACTTAACTGACTCAAAAGCCATAGTTTAACAAGAACCCTTGGGAATGTGTGAACAGTACAAATTGAGGAAACACTAAAGGAATGAAATCCTATTGTTTCACAGATGCAGGGGAGGAAGGGATCTTTCTAAGATAATACAACATAGACCAAAAAAACTCCTAAATCTAGGCTCAGCGCCTGTGGCTCAAGTGGCTAAGGCACCAACCACAGACACCTGAGCTGGTGGTTCAAATCCAGCCTGGATCTGCTGAACAACAATGATGGTTGCAACCAAAAAATAGCTGTGTATTGTGGCAGGTGTCTGTAGTCCCAACTACTTGGGAGGCAGAGGCAGAAGAATCACTTGAGCCCAGCAAGTTGGAGGTTGCTGTGAGCTGTGATGCCATGGCATTCTACCCAAGGTGACAGCTCAAGGCTCTGTCTCAAAAAAAAAAAAAAAATAATAATTCCCAAATCTAAATTCGCCCTCCTCTACCCACCAATGGTCCTTCTTGTGGACTTCTCAGTTCTGTAACTGTTAGTCTTGTTATAATGCTGATCTTTCTACCTAATAAGCCCTGGGGCTAAGCCTGGAGGACTCATCAAGAGCTCTCACTCCTCAGGTGAGGGCAGGAGGATCCAATAATAGACCTCTGTACACACTGCTCTGCCTCTGGTCACAGATGGTTTTGACTGCTTTGTGGCAGGCCCCAGCCACTTCTATATTCTCCAAGGAGTTCACTATTCTCCCTGTCCTTGTTGACACAGCTGCTGCTGCTTAGAAGATGTTGAGTGCATCCTAGAGCCTGGACCCTGGTGATAGCTCGGGCTGCACTTGTGCTCCCATGTTCAATATTAATTGTGTCTCTCTGTGCATGTATGCTCACGTGTGTTTCTTTTATTGTCTTGGTTTATTTCTTTCTTTGGTAGACACTGCTAATTGTCTAGGCCAGGAATATCAAACTTTGAACTTAAAGGGTTTAAGGTACTTTAAGACTTCCACCCCTAGACACCTCACAGAAGCAAATGCAAAGACTTTCTGATGGAAGGTGCCTTGAATGCACAACTGGTTAACTCACAATTAATATCAAACTTGGGAGCACAAGTGCAGCCCGAGGCTGTCATCAGGGTCCAGTATCCAATTATTTCTATGTATAATTTTTTAAAAACAGCATCTAGCACACAGTCATAGATAACTCAGAGATTCCAACAGTGACAATTAGCAGGAAAAAAGACTGACAAATAACAGAAACTGGCTGGGCACAGTGGCTTACTCCTGTAATCCTAGCATTAATTAGCTGGCCTTCAAAGGGCCCCTACTGAGCCCAGGAATTTGAGACTATAGAGCTCAGGCAAGCCAGGTAGATTGCCTGAGCTTAGGAGTTCAAGACCAGCCTGACCAAGAGTGAGTCCCTGTCTCTAAAAGTAGCCAAGTGTTGTGGTGGACACCTGTAGTCCTAGCCACTCGGAAAGCTGAGGCAAGAGAATCACTTGAGGTTGCTGTGAGCTATGATGCTATGATACTCTACTCTAAGGTGACCAGACGTCCCGCTTTTTAACAATTTGTCCTGCATCCAGAGTTGTTTTTAAAAAGTCTCAATTTTTGGAAAGAATGTATGACCCTGGAAGGGAATATACGGTTTTCGGCTGCTGAAAAGGTTAATGTAACTTCATTTGGAAATGAAAAGGCTAACATAAACTCCCTACTCTCCTCCTAGGCAAGGTCACCCAGGTGGAATCGGTATCAGAAGGATACTGGCTCCCTCCCTTGCATCTAGGCAACAACAATTAGCTCAGAAGGAGCCAAACTGTCTGGAACAAACAAGTAGCCCCCCCAGAGGGTCCCTAACCATAAACAGCTCAGCCAATAGCTCCACCTCACCCCCCTTCAATGGTGTCCTGCTTTACCAATGTTAAAATCTGGTCACCTTACTCTACTCAGGGTGACAAACTGAAATTCTGTCTCAAAAAAAGAAACGAAAAGAATCAAGTATGGAAAGAGAGCAGATATTGGGATTATCAGATGTAGCTTCAAAACAAATTGGCTGGGCCAGGAATGGTGGCTCATGCCTGTAATCCCGACACTCTGGGAGGCCACTGTGGGTGGATTGCTTGAGCTCAGGAGTTCCAGACTAGCCTGAGCAAGAGTGAGACCCTGTCTCTAGAGAAAAAAACAGAAAAACTAGCCAGGTGTTATGGTGAGCACCTGTAGTCCCAGCCACTTGGGAGGCTGAGGCAAGAGGATCTCTGAAACGCAGGAGTTTAAGGTTTCTGTGAGCTATGACACCATAGCCCTCAGCCTAGGGTAACAAAGTAAGACTCTGCTTCAATTAAAAGAAAAATAAAACAAGCAAGAAACAGGTAGTCTCCATGCTAGTGCAGGCTGGTGGTTCCTTTTCCTTGGAATCAGAGAATAAGAACTCAAAGGGCAGAGTTCCACCTCCAGTCCCATCCTGGGCTGTACTGTTTCCCCTCCAGATGTCACCTTACTTCTTTTTCATCTGTTTCCAGTAGGTCCTTATTCCATGTGAAAAAATTAAAAATCCGGTGTTTACTTTGGAACTCACACACAGCAGGCACAGTTTCAGGATAAACATACATAACTCAATAATCAAGAAAGAGTTTTGAGGCTGGGTGTAGTGGCTCACACCTGTAATCCCAGCACTTTGGGAGAGTGAGGATATCAATGTGGCCATGAGCCTGGAGTTTGAGACCAGCCTGGACAACCTAGAGAGACTCCATCTATACAAAAAAATAAGAAATTCCACTCAACCTGTGCTGAAAAAGAAAGAAAAAAATAAAAAATAGAAAAATTAGCCAGGCACAGTGGCACACACCTGTAGTACCAACTACTCAGGAGGCTGAGACAGATAGATTGCTTTAGCTCAGGAGTTTGACCTGTGCTGACCTCCATCTCTACTTCTGGGCTTCTTGTTGTACAAAAAAATATTAACATTTCATGGTATTAAATTTCTTGGCAGTGTATTTTTTGGTGTATATTTTTATGTAGTTCAGATAGATTGCCTAATTTTATATCTAGCTTTTTTTCACTTAGCATTATTACATGAACATTCTATTAAAATGTCAAAAACATTTTTCCTAGACACAATGTTCATTGACAATATTTTATTTCTTTTTCTTTCTTTCTTTCTTTTTTTTTTTTTCATGAAAGAGAGTCTCGTTTTGTTGACCTGGCTAGAGTGCAATGGTACAAGCATAGTTCATAGCAACCTTGAACTCCTGAGTTCAAGCAATCCTCCTGCCTCAGCCTCTCAAGTAGCTGGGACTATATATAGGCATATGCCACCACACCCAGCTAATAATTTTTAATTTTTTGTAGATGTGGGATCTTGCTATGTTGCCTAGGCTGGTATCAAACTCCTGGTGTCAAGTGATCTTCCTGCATCAGTCCTCCAAAGTGCTGGTATTCACTGCATCCAGTCCATTTATCTTATTAAATCTGTGTTTTGTGAGTTGATTTTTCAGTGAACTTTCAGTGGGCAAAGGGGATGCCTTGCCCAACAGTTTCAAAATTGTTAAAAGTATAGATTTTAAATGTTTTCTCCACAAGAAATAAATAAGTACATGAGGTGATGGATATGTTCATTTGCTTCAAGAATAACTCCCCAAACTACACTTTCCTCTAAACTCCACAAGTCAACACTTCTATGACCCAATGTGGGTTTTTTCCCCCACATACCAAGCAGTAGACACTGGCTGGATGTCCTCTACCTCCCTTCCAACATTATCTACCTGGAGATAGCCTCAGGTCCTACTGAATGAGGGCTCAGTTTGAAACCACCTCACACATTGATGAAGGGGCGCAAGATGAGAACTAGACTCAGGGCCCCCAGAACTCTGCAAAGGAGCAGGCTTAGCTAAAATAAGGACAGGAATCAGCCATTGTCTCTTCATTGTCTTGATAATATTCACTGTTGCCTCTGCTTGCTTCTTTACTCTTGAGGAGTTTATGAGATACTTCTAGTTCCTGCATTCCCGTGGTGGGCCCACCCAAACCAAGGAACTTACTCAACCGGTCTTGGACCCTCCACTCAAGATGGACTTCCCAACTTTTACAAGGCCCCCAGCAAGTGACCTTTGATCTCTGTCATGGCACACCCTGCCCCCACTGGAGCTAAATGACCCACACTCTGAATTGCTTAAAAAGAGGCCCCTTCCCCCGCTTCCTGAAACCTGCATCTATCCCTCAAGACTTGGAGGGAAGGACCTGATGAACAACTTATCGGAAAGTGGACTAGCCCCTGGGATGTCCCACTCACCACCCCAATGGCCGACTGGATTGAAGGCTTGTACACATCATTCCCACATCAAGCTTTGTCCCTCCAGAAGACCAACAAACCTAAGCTTGACCAGTGGATGGCAGAGCTATGCAGAGACAATGGTTAAGAGCTTTCTTTAGTCATCAGGAGGGATAGGAAGTATATTTTTTTAGGCAACTTTGTTTGTCATTGTATTCAGCATGCCTTTGTTGTTGTGATTCGTTTGTTTTGCTAATTGTACTGCCTGTTGTTCCCAGGGTAACTTTAAACTATCCCTCACCCAAATAAATTTGATCCCCGGACAAATGCGGTAAATCATAGTAATTATTTCTATTTAAAATCTATTACAGCTTGGCGCCTGTGGCTCAAGTGGCTAAGGCACCAGCCACATACACCTAAGGTCACGGGTTCGAATCCAGCCCGAGCCCACCAAACAACAATGATGGCTGCAACCAAAAAAAAAATAGTCAGGCATTGTGGCGGGCACCTGTGGTCCCAGCTACTTGGGAGGCTAAGGCAGGACACTTGCTTGAGCCTAGGAGTTGGAGGTTGCTGTGAGCTGTGATGCCATAGCACTCTACCCAGGGGGACAGAGTGGCTCTGTCTCAAAAAAAAAAAAAAGAAAAGAAAAAAAGAAAGAAAATAAAATCTATTTCATAGGTATGAAGTGTAGTAAGAAGAGTGGGGAAATGTGAGTGCATGTAGTGAGAATAAGGGCCCAGATGACACACCTGGTGTGGCTGGTGGAGGTCCTATATGACCTTTACCTCCTGTCTTCCATCCTTGTTTTATTAAGTTTAGCACCAACCTAAAGATGTATATCTTGAGTAATTTCGGACAATCGATTTTGGAGATTAACTTTTGAATTGGAAATGTTTTAATAGAGCATATATTATGCTGATTATTGTTTGCTATTATTTAAGATAAGGATTAATATGGTCTTTGCTTTTAACTTTTGTTTTGGAAATGAAAGAGCAGAACAGTCTTGGAGAGGCTGCTGTTGCTCTTCTCCAGAATTGCTGGTCTTCTGATAATTAAGCTTGGTGGACCTGCTCCCTATCCCCGCATATTAGCTGCACAGTGACAGGAGGCCTGACCCTTTTATCCAGTGACATTTTCCCCAAGTGGCCCCCCACCCCACCCCGACACTAGTCATCAGTCTAGGCTTCTGACCAACTGGCTTCAAGTTGAGGTTTCCATGACCCTCCTCTTCAGATTTGATTATTTGCTGGAGTAGCTCACAGAACTCAGGGAAATACTTGTATTTACCAATTTATTATAACACCTTTTGCAAAGGATACAGATGAAGAAATGTGTAGGGAGAGGAATGGGGGAAGGGATACAGAGATTCTGTCACTCCCTGGGTGCACTGCCCTCCAGGGACTGCCACATGTTTAGATGTTCCCAAGCTCTCTGGACCCTGTCCTCTCGGGCTCTCATGAAGGCTTCAGCACATAGGCATGATTGGCCACCCGGTAGAAATGTGACTGGACAAAAAGTGCATGATCTAACCTTGGCAAGGCTGTCTGTTTGGATCCTTCCTGGCCTCTCTGTGCAGTATTCCTTCCTCGAGGGTATGGGTAGAATTCTCTCTGAGATTCTGAAATGAGGGTCTTTTGACCCACAATCTGATTAATGTCCTGCCTGGGGCAGGTGATAGGAGGACAGAGGTTAGAGAGAGAGATTTTATCTCAGGGGCCTGCAGCACTCCAGCATTGTAACAAAAACTGTGGGAGTTATAAGCCAGGAACCATGGATTAAAAAAAAAAAGAAATATATATATCATAACACCACACAATTAGCTTGGTATAATCATTCATTGGTATAATACATCAAAACATCATTTTCTACCCAATAAACTATGACAAGGGACACAAAGAAAGAGGCCACGAGGGTGATTGGAAGGAAAACCTGGCCTGCTGGACAAGGAAGTCTGAGGTGGTGGGGCACAGAAATGTTATGAGAATGCTGCCATCAGCATTCAGCAGTTCTTGCCAAAAAAGGAAAAAGAATGTGGGTATGCAGTAACCTTGGTAACCAATGACCAATAGAAAAAGGCAATACTCAGTGACCAATAGGCAATGCAGAGAGACCAAGCTAGACTCACAACCTCTTTAGACTGAGAGGAAGAGGCATTGACACCTCTGCACTGCCCTTGAGGCGTCTCTCTCACCTCTTTCTTCTCAGTCATGAGAGGGAACCACTTCCACCTCTTTGGAAGTGCTCTAAGCTTTCCCTTTGTCCTTTCCCTTGTTAAAGCTTGTGTAGGTTACTTTTGTTTTCTATTTCATGCTGCCTGTGCCACTCCAGTTTTACTGTCACTTTCTACCCACTGTCAATTCCTGCCAGGCCTGGGTTAACTTTCTAGTTTAGCTGAGTAATCAAATGATCAACTGGGGCTGGGGAACTGGGGCTCCTGTCCCAAAACAAAGTATATAATTACCTGCAAATTAAAATAAAAATTTAGTCCAGATGTGGTGGCTCATGCCTATAATCCTAGCACTCTGAGAGGCTGATGTGGAGGCTGCTGGATCGCTTGAGCTCAGGAGTTCAAGACCATCCTAAGCAAAACCAAGAGCCTGTCTACTGAAACAGAAAAACTAGCCAAGTGTTGTGGCTGGTGCCTATAGTCAAGGATGGGATACTATATTGATAATATCTTCCAGTACTATACTGGAAGATTATTTTCTGTGGGTCATATAATACAACTCCCCAGCAGGGTCACCATAAAAAGAAGCCCATGTTGACAACTTCTCCCCAAGCACTTGGAGCTCCTAAGCAGCTTTTTAGCTTCCTATTAAAAAATATGAATGGAGGATCACCACACATCTGAGAAAAGTCCCTAATAAAGGTAGAGACCAAAACAGGAAAGAAAGAAACACAACAAAGAGGAACTATGTACAGAGAAATTCAATATTAAAAAACATGGTTTTTGGATAGGATTGAATTTTGGAGGGCCGTAGATCATTGCAATATATATGACTTTTTGCCAATCCTCAAAGTACCAATTTTTGCCTCTTTAGGGATTTACTGAAAGCTTAGTACTTGTCCCTGTCCCTCAGGCCAAACCAAGAGGAAGGAAGAATAAGGACAAGTAGTTTGAGGAAAAGGAAAGATATGTTTATTAGTTGCTGGCAAATGAGGAGGGCAGAGGACTAGCATCTCAAAGACCACCATCCTATCTTCAAGCAGAAATACAGGACTTTTAAAAAGGATAGTTTTCAGCATAGGGCTTGGGCCTACTTGACCGGTGTCACATGTTACAGCTTTGGGCTATTGTTTTTTTTTTTTTTTTGGAGACAGAGCCTCAAGCTATCCCCCTGGGTAGAGTGCTGTGGCATCACAGCTCACAGTAACCTCCAACTCCTGGGCTCAGGTGAGTCTTCTGTCTCCTCCTCCCAAGTAGCTGGGACCACAGGCGCCTGCCACAGTGCCCGGCTATTTTTTGGTTGCAGCCGTCATTATTGTTTGGCGGCCCGGGCTGGATTCGAACCCACCAGCTCAGGTGTATGTGGCTGGCTCCTTAGCCACTTGAGCCACAGGCGCCTAGCCGGGGCTATTGTTAATTACAAATCACTGTTTTCATTCTTGGGTCATTGTAACTTTATCCCCAGTAGCTATGACCTTGTGATTCTTTTCCAGACAATTTTGTTTAAAATAATAGAGAACAATCAGCAAAGGAAATTTTATTGCTCCTTTAATCACTGGCCTCAGGCTGGAATGCAAGTTGTAATTCCCAGAAAGGGTAGGGGCTTTTAAAGAGACAACTTGTAAAACATTCCGTTGCCCTTTTTCAGACCTTTACCTCTGTTACAGGGAGATAATATTGCCCCTGAGAAAGCATGCCTTGCAGCAGCAGTCCCCAAGCACTTTTGCACCAGGGACCAGTTTCATGGAAGACAGTTTTTCTACAGACCAAGAGGTTGGGGATGGTTTTGATACGAATCTGCAAGCAATTGACTTATTATGGTCTCTGTACAGTTAAACCTCTCTACTAATGGTAATCTGCATTTAAAATCACTTCCCAGTGTCAGCATCACTGCCTCAGCTCCATCTCAGATCATTAGGCATTAGAGCAGTGATTTGCAACTGGTGTACTGTGAAAAAATTTTAAAGATAATTATTTTTGAAAGAAGTGCAAAGCACAGTAAGTGTATTCTTTTTTTCCTTTTTTTAAATCAACATAATTTAAGTGTGCCATGGAAGTTTATAAGTTCAAGTGTGCTGTGAGATAAGAAAGGTTGAAAAACACCAAGTTAGAGTCTCACAAGGTGTGAGCAACCCAGATCCCTCAAATGCAGTTTACAGTAGGATTCCAACTCCTATGAGAATCTAGCACTGCTACTGATCTGACAGGAGGTGGCGCTCATGTGGTAATGCAAGTAATGGGGAGCAACTGTAAATGCAGATGAAGCTTCCTTGCTCACCTCCTGCTGTGCAGCTTACATTGGTACTGATCTGTGGCCCAGGGCTTGAGGACTGCAGCCTTAAAGAGATAAAAGAAGACACTGCATCTATGACACAAGGCTGCTGTTTTAAAAAAATGAACTTTTTTTTTTTGAGACAGAGTTTCATTTTGTCACCCTCTGGTAGAGTGCCATGGCATCATAGCTCACAGCAACCTCAACCTCTGGGCTCAAGCAATTCTCTTGCTTTAGCCTCCCGAGTAGCTGGGACTCTAGGAGCCCACCACAACACCTAGGTATTTTTAGAGACGAGGTCTCACTCCAGTTTAGGCTTGTCTTGAACCTGTGAGCTCAAGCAATCCACCTGCCTCGGTCTCCCAGAGTGCTAGGATTACAGGAGCCACCACACCCAGCTTAAAAAATGAACATTGAAGTGAGAAAGAAGAGTAGCTAGAGCAGTCGGAAGAATGAGTGGTACACAGAATATATCACATGTGAAGCTCAGAGACACCTGAAAATGAGTCATGCCCTCCTCTCTGACCCCTTTCCCCACCCATACATGGGGGCAATTATTTAAAGACATTCTTGCACGGTGTGATCCTCACCCATTCTCTTTACAGTCCTGGAATTTGCAACACAAAGAACAATGTACATATAGCCAACCAATAGCTTATGTTCAACTTAGGAACTGCCTTTTTTTCATTAAAAAGCCCACTTGTAACTGCAGCTAATCAAAGTGTGTATTAATAACAACTTGAATCTGTGTCTTTTGAGTTCAGTCCTCAAATTTGATCCAAATAAACGCTTTACTTATATTAATTTTGCCTCAGTTTCTTTACATTGTGGGTTGGGCAAGGTGGTTCACACATACCCTCCCAGCACTTTGGGAGGCTAAGGTGGGAAGATTGCCTGAGTTCAGGAGTTTGAGACCAGCCTGAGCCAGAGCGAGACCCCATCTCTAAAAATAGCTGGGCATTGTGTCAGGCACCTATAGTCCCAGCTACTCAGGAAGTTGAGGCAAGAGGATCGCTTGAGCCCAAGAGTTAGAGTTTTCTGTGAGCTATGACACCACTGCATTCTACCCAGGGGACAAAGTGAGACTCTGTCTTTAAAAAAAAAAAAAAAAAACCAAGTGGCATGGGGCCAAACTTCCCTTTGGCCCTTTTAAGGTTCACTGAAAAATCAACCCATTAATAAGACAAATGAGACTAGGTAAGATGCCTATAAGGCCAGCACTTTGGGAGGCCAGGAAAAGATAGAGAATATAGAATTCTGTTTAGGGGCAATAAATAATCACTAGAGAGAATGAATGGATGGATCTAAGAACAGTGATTAACTTATAAGTGGTTCTCTTTGAAAACTGGTCTTCTCTTCTTCAGTAGATAATGAGTGAACAGAGAGGAAGGAAAAACAGTTGTCCTTTCTGGTGGATCTATGTGGGGTTTTTTTTGTTTTTTGAGGGTTTTTTTAAAGACAGAGTCCTACTATGTTGCCCTTGGTAGAGTACCATAGCATCACAGCATCACATCATGCCACAGCAACATCAAACTCTTGGGCTTGTGATTGTCTTGTCTCAGCCTCCCAAGTAACGGGACTACAGGTGCCCGCCACAACGCCTGACTATTTTGTTGTTGTTGTTGTCACTGTTGTTTAGCAGGCCTGGCGGGGTTAAAACTCACCAGCCCCAGTGCATGTGGCTGGTGCCCTAACCACTGTGCAACAGGTGCTGAGCCAATCTGTGTGGTCTTTATGTAGATGGAGGAGAGTCTCTTCTAGTGTCTGTTGATGTCTAAATGGCCTTTAACTAGAAATATATCAGGGAGCCATGTTTTGGGATGAAGTTCCCTTTACTACTTCAAAATTTTAAAATACAAAAGCAGAAATTAAAAACTCAGTGAAAGGATAGTGTGTTAAATCTTTTAGAAAGCACTTAGAAAGGTGTCAGAGAAGTAGAGCATGAATAGATTATAAAATTATACCATCAGTTCAGAAAGTTCAACATTTAATGATAAAAAGAGTTCTGGAGAGAGGAGAAAATGTGTGTGGTACTGTTGGAAGTGGTAGGGAATCAGCAAAATAAATAATTTTCCCAAAACTAATAGTTATGCACTTCCAAATTCATACAGTCATAGCGGCCCAGCTCAACACATAAACATACCTGCAGTAGAGGCAACTCACCATGACATTCCAGGACTTGGGAACTGTTAGGGCTAAGAACACATTGCCCCAAATATGATTGTGGGAGACTAAATATGTCACCCCAAAATATACGTCTTTGGCATATTTCAAGATGGCTATTCAGAAAAACTACTGATACAGATACAGCTGTCAAGAGTTCTCCTTTTGTAAAATAAATGTATACTTATAAAGGAAATATACATTAGTAAACAGCAAGGAAGAAGAGATTAGAGATTACCACCGGGGTCACCTATTTTTCTTGTCTTTTTTTTGTCCCGAGTAGAGTGCTGTGGTGTCATAGCCCAGGCAAACTCAAACTCTTGGGCTCAAGCGATCCTCTTGCTTCAGTGCTTTTTTTTCATTTTTAGTAGAGATGGGGTCTCACTCTTGCTCAGGCTGCTCTGGAACTCCTGAGCTCAAGCAATCCTCCCACCTCGGTGTCCCAGAGTGTTAGGATTACAGGCATGAGCCTCTGCACCTGGCTATCACCTATTTTTCTTTCTTTCTTTCTTTTTTTTTTTAGATTTTGGCTGTGAATGGATTGCATTGAATCTATAGGTAAATATAGGGATAATTAACATCTTTATTAAATCCTCTAATTCAAAAATAGAATAATTCCTGCATTTATTTAACTACTGTGGTTTCTGTGTAGTGCTTCAGCATACATTTTGTTAGATTGATTCCTTGGATTTATTTTTCAATGGTTTTGTATATGGTTTTGTACCATTTACAATTTTGGGGGGGTTGTTTTTGTTTGTTTTTATTATTATTGTTGTTATTATTATTTTTTTAAGACAGAAGCCTCAAGCTATCCCCCTGGGTAGAGTGCTGTGGCATCACAGCTCACAGCAACCTCCAACTCCTGGGCTCAAGAGAGTCTCCTGCCTCTGCCTCCTGAATAGCTGGGACCACAGGCGCCCGCCACAATGCCTGGCTATTTTTTTTTTTTTTTGGTTGCAGCCGTTATTGTTGTTTGGCAGGGCTGGGCTGGATTCAAACCCGCCACCTTGGGTGTACGTGGCTGGCGCCTTAGCCACTTGAGCCACAGGCACCGAGCCATTTTTTTTTTTTATTATTAAATCATAGCTGTGTACATTAATGCAGTGTCACATATTTTTCTGAGGGCTGCTATGTGACTTTATCTGCATAAAACTGATAATTGACAATTGATAATTGACAATTGTCAATTAAAAATTGACAATTGATTGTCAGCTGTGCATTTCCTCCCCTCCCCTTCCCATAACTTGTGTCTTGACCTCCCCTTCACCCCCCAAAGCCACAAGTCCCTATTCTTCTCTGGGGCCTTACACACTTCAATTATTCGGCCCTTCTTGGAGTATCATGTCAGCTGCCTTCACTTTGGGAAGCTCCCAGGCCTGTGTGCATGTAATAAATGTATATGCTTTTTTCCCTGTTAATCTGCCTACTGTCAAGTTTATTTCACAAATTACTGAACCTTCAGAGGGTGGAAGGAAAGTCCCTTTTGTTTATACAGAACAAAGAAAATATCCTAGGAGAACCCATTCTCATATTCTTGCTGTCCTCTGGCTCCTGATAGGTAAGAATCTATCTTGAAATGGCAACTTCTAGTAGACTTCTAGACAATTTCTAATAGGTTTTCACAAGAATTGTGGTTCACTTAATTTATGAGCTTCAGAGAGAAGTTCTGGGGATGCTAGAATTTGTGAGGGGTGGATGTAAAAGTAATAAATGCTCCTTACAGAAAACATGGGAATTTCAGAAAAGAAGAAAAAGTACCAACTATAATTGAACGAGCCTGAAATAAATACTATAACTATTTTGGATTGGTTCCTTCTTGTGTGTGAGGTTTCTCTCCTCATGTATCATTTCCCTATCCTGTGTAATATTATTAAACATAACTGAAACTATACTAATGTTCAGTTTTATATTCTTGTTTATGTATATGACATTGTATCATGAGCATTTTATCTTTAATGATTGCATAATACTGTTATTGTACTATCATTTATATAGCCAATCCCCTGTTTTTAGACATTTGAGTTGTTGCCACCTTTTTATTGTTCTAATAACATCCTGATGAAATTCTTTTTTTTGGGGGGGGGACAGAGTCTCACTATGTCACCCTTGATAGAGTGCTATGGCATCATAGCTCACAGCAACCTCAAACTCTTGAGCTTAAGGGATCTCTTGCCTCAGCCTCCTGCGTAGCTGGAACTACAGGAGCCTGCCACAATGCCCAGTCATTCTTTTTGTTATAGTTGTCATTGTGGTTTAGCTGGTGTGGGCGAGGTTCGAACCCACCACCCTTGGGGTATGTGGCTGGTGCCATAACCACTATGTATGGGCACCGAGCCTATGATGAAAATCTTTGTATAAACACATCTTATTATTTATTTCCTTAAACTGGATTGCAAGACATTTGTATCAAAGACTGCGTGTAGATTTATGGAGTTTGTTACAATGCCTATTTCTATCTAGATCTCTGGTTATTAACATACACATTTAAATGTAATTAAAAATCAGGTCCTCTGTGCATTAGCCACTAGTGGCAGTTCTCGGTAGCAACATGTGGCCAATGGCTACCATGTTGGACAAGGCAGAGAACATTCCCATCATTGCAGAAAGTTCTAGAAGACAGTGTTGTTTTAGAAAATCATACTTTCTGTACCTCCTTAATATGCGTCAGCATTGTTTTATTTTTTAAACTTCTTAGTTTGATAGGCACAAAAGAGTGTCTCCATTTAATTTACAATTACTTTTCATTAGGATTGACAATTTTGCCCATGTATTAGCAGTTGTATTTCCTTCAGGAATTGTCTCATTTTGCGAGTCTTGATGTTTTTCTTAGATCTACACATATTTGGCAAGATAGTCCAAGGAGCTATGTGTCATGTTCTGATCTCCATGGCCTTGCCCCAGTTTCTACTGTGAAAATGGGGAAATATTCTTTCCATATGATGGTGACAGTTGCCACACTCAAGTTTTCCATGTCTTTTCTTCCTCTTTTTCCTTTCTCTGGAGCTCTGTTTGCACTTCGGTTTCCTAGCTACCTTATTCTCTTAGTGAACATGTGTTTGTAGCTGTTTCCCTCCTTTCCAGCATATGTCCGTGATACCCTCTTATGCCAACCCTGAACTCCCACCATAGCAACCCCTCATGCCCTGCACAGCTGGTACCCATTGAGTATTATTTAATGAAATGCTACACATTTGAGAAGCACAGGAGGCAAAGTCAAGAAACATCTAATAACTTTATTTTTTTATTTTTTTTTTGAGACAGGAGCCTCAAGATGTCCCCCTGGGTAGAGTGCTGTGGCATCTCAGCTCAGAGCAACCTCCAACTCCTGGGCTCAAGAGAGTCTTCTGCTTCTGCCTCCCAAGTAGCTGGGACCACAGGCACCCACCACAACGCCCGGCTATTTTTTGGTTGCAGCCGTCATTGTTGTTTGGTGGGCCGGGGCTGGATATGAACCCGCCACCTTGGGTGTACGTGGCTGGCGCCTTAGCCACTTGAGCCATAGGTGCCAAGCCTAACAATTTTATTTTTAATGGAACATTTGGTTTCAGCATTAAAACATAAATTCATATGAAATACAGAACCTCTGTAAATTGACCACCCAGGGGACTGTAACCAACTGGTCAACATATGGAGGTGGTCAACATAAGGAACTAAGGCTACTGTACCAATACGCATGTGTGGTGTGTGCCCGATCTATGAAAATTAGGTCAACGTCAGGAGGTGGTCGATGTAGAGAGGGGGCCAACTACAGAGATTCTCCTGTATTTGCTCCCCAACAGAAAACATGGACCCAGAAAGCCCTGTTGGTTTACATATTTCTGAAAATTCTTTGGTTGGCAACTGTGAAATAGGGAAGCAAATGTTATCAAAGATAACTATGAATTGTGTGGGAGGCAGAAAAGAATCCATGCTGCAGCCCCTTCTTCTGCTTGGGCCTTAATCCCAACAGTAAAAGCAAATTCATGGAATAAGGGAGGTGCAAAGGGACATTTTATTTACCCACAGGAAAAAATAAATTAGGATCTTTGGCTGGCAACCAGCATATATTTATGGTCCCAAGTGTGTGAGGGGTCTTGTGGACACTTTTAGAGCCCATCACAGGGCTCTAAATTCAGCTGGAAACAAACACCATCAAGTTAGATAAACTGTTGGGTAAAAGCACTCTGTTTTCTTATCTATACAGTGAAGTCAAAACGAATCTTATGAGCTAAAGTTGACCTAGAAAGTACATTTGTACCAAGTGTTTTTCTTCCTCTTCAATGACAATCAAAATGGGCACTAAAAACTGTTAATGATGGGTAGACCAGTAAGAACCCTTAGCCTCGAGCGCCACCGTGTGGTGTCATAGCCAAATCCCGCGCCCTCGCAAGGACCCCAGATAAAAAAATGACTGAGCCTTGGCTCAAGTGGCTAAGGTGCCAACCACATACACCAAGGTGGCAGGATCGAATCCAGCCCGGGCCGCCAAACAACAATGATGTCTGCAACCAAAAAAAATAGCTGGGTGTTGTGGCGAGTGCCTGTGGTCCCAGCTACTCGGGAGGCTAAGGCAGAAGAATTGCTTGAGCCCAGGAGTTGGAGGTTGCTGTGAGCTGTGATACCACAGCACTCTATCTAGGGGGACAGCTTGAGGCTCCTGTCTCAAAAAAAAAAAGTGTGACTGAGCCTAACCTTGAAAAAGTTGACTCTTGAGTTGTTCCACCATTTGGATGTAACAATAATCACTGGAAAGGTTATTTCTGGGGGAATACCAAATAATAGAAATAATTAGCACTTGACTAGACCTTTATAGTAAACAAAGCAGCAGTCCCACATGCATGACCTCATTTAGTCCTGATATCTCCCCTACCAGGGATTAAATTCTTGGATGTTAGTCATAGAAATGTGAAAATTGAGGGTCAGAGAAGTTAGTGACTCATTTTGGGCAAGCCTGGACTTGAACCGATATGCCCATGCTCCAGACACTATAATATAATTTTAGTACCATTGTATAGTACTGTAGCGCATTCAAAAGAAACATGGCTACCATATGGAATGGCATTATCTATTTTATTCTAATACAACTATAGTACTTATTCTACTTTCTATAGTACTATTAACCAGTACTCACTACCTATCTGGGGGCTGTTTTCTGTCTGTGAAGACAAGGCAGAATTGGTTGACTCTGTAGTCTGATTCCACTAATGCCATTATGATGGGAATTTAGCTACTACACTGACTGCGGTCTTGCTTTCCTGGTCCCTAGGGACCCAAACTATGGGAGAACCTACTCCTCTGTTGTCTTAATTTAGGGTGCACCAATGTAAATGTGTCCAGAGAGAATAGATACAAGGACACCAAGGCAATGGGACTAAAGTCATGTGAGTTTTTTTCTCTTCAGGTTCTTTACTTTTTTTTTTTTTTTTTTGAGACAGAGCCTCAATCTGTCCCCCTAGGTAGAGTGCCGTGGCATTAAAGCTAACAGCAACCTCCAACTCCTGGGCTCAAGCGAGTCTCCTGCCTCAGCCTCCCAAGTAGCTGGGACCACAGGCACCCGCCACAACGCCCGGCTATTTTTTGGTTGCAGCCGTCATTGCTGTTTGGCGGGCCCGGGCTGGGGATTCGAACCCGCCACCTTAGGTGTACGTGGCTGGCGCCTTAGCCGGTTGAGCAATAGGCGCTGAGCCAGGTTCTTTACTTTTAACATGAAGATGACAATAGTTCTCTTGCAGGGGGCTGTGGAAGGTTACATGAGATAATATAGACAAAGTGACTAACATATACTTCCACTAATTTCTTTTTTTTTTGCCTTCACAAAATTAAAAAGGTTTAAAATGTAATAACAATAACAATGTTTAAGATAAGGACTAGAAACAAAAACCTCGTAAAGAATGAACGAAGATAAATACATCCAGAAAAGAAATCAGATAATTGCTGTAACAAAATATTGAACAATAATAATAATGATGATGGCTCGGCGCCTATAGCTCAACCGGCTAAGGCGCCAGCCACGTACACCTAAGGTGGTGGGTTCGAATCCCCAGCCCGGACCCGCCAAACAACAATGACGGCTGCAACCAAAAAATAGCCGGGTGTTGTGGCGGGCGCCTG
>CAUYTI010115822.1:0-40734 GCA_963575145.1 Galago senegalensis
GGCGCCTGTGGTCCCAGCTACTTGGGAGGCTGAGGCAAGAGACTCGCTTGAGCCCAGGAGTTGGAGGTTGCTGTGAGCTGTGATGCCACGGCACTCTACCCAGGGGGACAGCTTGAGGCTCTGTCTCAAAAAAAAAAAAAATCTTGATTAGAATAAATAGTTTGCTTTGGTCTCGAGCTGAAGTTAGGAAAGTGATGGAGAGGGATGTTTTTGTCATTTTGTAACTGAGTTTTTTACTAAGCACGTCACAATGTGACACTTAATATTTGGAGTTAGTGATACAGTCACCTGTGGCTACTCCCCTATCAGTCAATGAGAAGGAGCAATTGTGACCCCTGCCCTACCTGGGATGAGCGAGGTTGGAGGCTGAGACCAACACTTCTTGGGAGCTCACATTCCAGAGTGCTCAGGGTGTGAGCAGAGAAGAGAGGGAATTCTCCTTACTCTAGCAGAGAAGCCAGGATATTTAGGTTGATCCAGCACCTCGTCTGTGACTGGACATTTTGTTTGTTCTTAGGTTTTCCAACGACAGATAAAATAGACCAGGAATCATCGGTTGGAAATGAATTGTAAGTAATGGGTAACAGAATTGAAACTTCCTCCAAAGAACTTGGAAATTTGACCAAATTCCCTCAAAATGCAATAAAAACTATAAGATAACTGCACAATGGACTAACATTGCTAATGTGCAAGATACTAATTTTTAATCAAATTACGTTTACATCACTTTGTCCTTTGGATCTGTTTAAGTTTCTTAAAGTTAAAGTTGCTGGTTTTGAGACACAATTTTCCTACCCAGCTTGGGCAAGTTACAACATTCCTAAACCTCCTCTGAAAATATCTATCTCACCTGGTTGTTAGAAGTAGTGAATGATACAACGTATGTGAAAGTATTTCAACAAACCACGAGCCTTGAAGATATTATTATTTTTCCTCTAGGTTATCAGCAATAGTTTTCAGTAATGAGTGATGAAAATAGTAAAAAATTGGAAATGGTCTAAATGCCAGAAATAGTGTTTGCAAGCAAATTATGCCATGTCTGTAGGATAGAATTATCTGTGGGCATAAACAAAGATGAAAATGTATATATATGTTGTCAAGTAAGGACTGGAGTTTACACACACATATATATACATATATATATATACATACATAGTTGATCTAAGTGCATTATTAAGTAAAAAGTATATTTTTCTATAATCAGGCAATATTAATACACGTATTAAAAGATATCTGGAATAATTTTATATAAAAATGTTTTTTTCCAAAAACATATATTATTAATTTTATGTATATATACATATGTACACATATATTTTACATTAATGGGGAGGGGGTAATTTGGAATTTAGATGCCTCTGTGGAAATAAAACAATATCTTTGACCCCCTGACTGACTGAATGGACCCCCTTTGGCCAAGAAGACCCCAGGAAAACTTTGCAAAACTAAGTTTCCCAGCCATGTCTAGCCATTCCCTGTAGGGCATGCCTCAGTACACCCCCTTCCTTACTAAACAATATCAGATCTCTTTCCTAATAGGTAAACAGAAACCAGCCCTGGGAAAACAAAGAAATGAAGACTCTCCCCTGCTTCAACCAACCATCTGATGTGCAACCAGGCTCCCCTCACCTTCTGTGAGTTAGACACAACCAACCAGTTTCACAACATGTTCCTTCCTGATAAATGACCACTGGCCATGGACTGGTTCTGGCCATATTATGGAGGAAGGAACTTCATGGAAAACTGATTCCTAAGGAACCTCTAGTTTCTGGGTATTTGGAAGGCCATGCACATCTCCCCAACCAGAGGAAGTCAGAGCTGGGAAAACACATAGGCATCTTCCTGCCACACACTCACCTCCCCAGCCCTCCTCTCTCTTTCAGGACCACAGAAATACTCACCTCCCCAGCCCCTCCTCTCTCTTTCAGGACCACAGAAATACTCACCTCCCCAGCCCTTCCTCTCTCTTTCAGGACCACAGAAATACTCACCTCCCTAGCCCCTTCTCTCTCTTTTAGGACACCACAGGCCAGGTGTCCCAGGACCACTTTGAACCATGAGAACTCTGTAGAAAAGCTGAACAGGTTCTTCCTGTGGTTTCACACAAACTTATGGCAGGACCATCTTCGGACTGTTTGAAAGATCTCAGTACCCTGCTCAGTAATGTTGGCATTGCAGAGATTTGCCTAACTGGGTGGCTACAGCTCCTTTGGTAGAACTTTATGCCACTTGTTTCAGGCTTTGGCATATACCGCAGTGGCAATGTGCTTTCTTATAACCTGAGAAACCACTTTTCCTTGCTCTTTGTTACTTTTTCCTCTAATGATTGCAAACCTAGTGGGCACAAAAGCACTGGGCATGGAGTAGGGTATGGAGTTGTGACGTAGGTGTCAAAATAAGTCAGAACATCTCTATCCCGAAGGACTTTATGGTTTCATGGAGGAGAAGAATATATAAGCAACTAATTATCAGTCAAGGCAAAATGAAATAAATGCTATATTTGGCTCAGATCAATTACTGTGAGGCTCTGGAATGACACAGAGCAGGATCTGTGATCTCAGCCTCCTGACTAAATCCAGGAATAGTCCAGTCCTCCATAATAATTCAATAGTTATGTCCATAGTTAGAGGAGGAAGGTTAGAATATCAACTCACTAAGAGACCCTTGACATTTTAGTCTCTGTACCAACAGTTTTATTCTTTAATAAATCTTCGGTGTTTTTTTTAACAAACACTATGACCCCCTTCAAATATATGTAATCAAGTCTTTCCACATAGCTTTTGTGAAATTTGTTGGACCAGTCCTAGGTCTTCCCTATGGGAATGTGGCGAGCCTGTCTGCACACCAGAAGTCATCCCTGGAAGGGGTGTTAGGTTGGGCTCCATAGCCTGGTCGTTTTGATGTAAGGAATTGATGTGGGTCATCCCTTTCCTAAGGAAGTGAGCCCCCCTTCCCATCTGCAATGACTCTAAATGACAAAGTATAATTTAAAAAATTCATATCTTTGGCCTTTTTCTCCCCCACATCTGGGTCCATCCACAGCAGCTTGAGGGTGGTGCCCCAAACTGAACTATCTGAAAGCTCCTCTGCTGTGTGATGCAAGTGTGCATTCTCTGGGGGTCTCAGCAGAAAATCTCATACCTGCAGGAGTGTCATCAGGGGAGGTGCCATTTCCAGATTCCTCCAGGTTGCTGACTGTGGGGAGTGTGACTACAGGGTCATCTGGAAGCAGATGCTGGAATAGAGCTGAGGCTCAAGGGCTTGTTAGAGATCAACACCTATGCATAGGGGGAGGACGTCTGAGTGGAGGAAAAAGCTGACCTGCAGTGCTGGTGTTAACGGAAAAACACACCAAACTCTGTGAAATACTTTAAAGAGGTTTATTCGGAGCCCTGTATTTATTAAGCTACTGGAGCCCAGAGAACATGATCTCAAGAGGTCTTGAGAAAGCGAGCCCATGGAGGTCAGGTTACAATTTGGAGACAGGAAATCAGGTTAAACCATAAATCAGTACATGGAAGATAGACATGGATTTGGCTCCAAAAGGTGGGACATTTCAAAGTGGGGGCTTACAAGTCATATGTGGGTTTTGGGGATTCTTTAGTTGGCAATTGGTTGAAAGAAATAAGCTTTGTCTAAACACCTGGAGTCAGTAGAAGGGAAGGCTTGAGTGAAGATGGGGGGAGGGGGTCTTACATTTGTCACATGATGCTACACCGGAATCAGGTTGGAAATCAGGTTGGAAAGTGAGCCACATTATACTGGCTTAGCCACATTATACTGGCTTGATAAAAACCCATTTAATGAGAATTTATTATTTGTAGGGATTATTCACCAGGCCTCTTCAAAAGGAATTGGCACAAGAGCAAAAAAAAAAGGTCAGAGTTCAGACCCCACTGGCCTCACCAAGCCCAGGCAATGCAGGGGAGGGTGTTGAAGCCAGAGCTGTGCCAAACTTGCCAGCTTGTGTATTCCAGCTGCACTCAGGCACCAGGCGGGGATCCTCTGGGAAGCTGTGGCCTCCACCACCTCCACCGAGGCAGCCGCTCTCTACGGCTGAGGCCAGCCCTGAAGGGCTGATGATGGATGGTGGTTTGCTGGCCACATTTCCTGAAGCTGGCCTGCAAGCCCTTCCTTTATCTGGGTGGCACATGTTTGTGTCAATCCCAGGAATGCACATGGGGAGCCTCAGAGGTCTCTGCTGCCTGAGTCTTTGCACATGTGTAGCACCTTATGGTGTATAGTCAACATTCATATGCACGGTGCTGTGCCTGTTCTTTTGGATTCTCTGGATCCATTCCTGAAGCCAGAATTTGTCAACTGGTTCCAGGGTGTGCTGGGGCAGAAGCTTCCATGACGGATGACACATGCCTATGTACATGGGAGTGTATTTCTGGAATTGCCAAGTAGAATTCAAATGATTACATTTTCTCCAATGTGAATCCTCTTTGATCACCTTCAAACTCCCTCCTGTGTTCTTAAGTGGAAGACTGTCCAAGGGCAGTTCCATTGGTAGGATTTCACATGTATCCAAACTTGAATATTGTAAGAAATTTTCTCCGGGAGTCTGCTGTGAAACAGTCTATGATCAACTCCCATTCAACAATGTAGTATGTGCTGACTCAAAACCCATCTGCAATTTAATGTAACATTTACCGTGCGCCTCTTCACTGTTGGGCGAGGGAAGGTCCTCCGTAGTGTAGGACACAAGTAACTATCCTTTTTCCAAGTTAACAAACAACCTCAAATATGTGCAACTAACCACACAAAGTGAACTGAGAATTATTTATTAAAAGAATCTTGTCATTTTGCTGATTGCATGTCTGGTACAGTTTGGGAGGTTACACAATGGCATTGCCACATTATCACAAAAACACAAAAGTCATGCAAGGTCCAGGAAGACTGCTTGGGTGGACACTGCTTCTCTAGTAGGTACAGAGTGGTTTGGCCCCAGCCTTTCTTTTCTTTCTTTTTTGAGACAGAGTTTTACTATGTCACTCTTAGTAGAGAGCCATGGTGTCACAGCTCAAAGAAACCTCAAACTCTTGGGCTTAAGTGATTTTCTTGCCTTAGCCTCCTGAGTAGCTGGGACCACAGGTGCCCACCACAATGCCTGGCCATTCTTTTGGTTGCAGTTGTCATTGTTCTTTAGCAGGCCCAGGCTGGGCTTGAATCTGCCAGCCTCAGTGTATGTGGCCAGTGCCCTACTCACTGAGCTAGGGGTGCCAAGCCCCCTGCCTTTCTTTTTTTGACTGTGGGAATTTTAGGGAAGATGATGAAACTTTGGATTCAGTTGCACTCTTAGTATAAGGCAAGTTGCTACAAGTGACCAACTTCTCGATGAAGCTGGCTGCACAGGGAAGAAGAGGTGACCAGGATCCTGGCTTGCAGCCTGTGTGGGAGTGCCCAGGCAGTTGTTATGGTGATGATGTCTGCTACATGAAAGGATGTTGATTTTTCCAGTTTTATCATCACTATATGATATTTACTTTTGCCAGTTTTATTGTCACTGTATAATATTTACTTTTGGAAGTGATGATCCTAAAAGATCTGCTCTTTTTCTACATTAAAATGGGAAGTTGATGGAATCAGTGAACTGATAGAAGACTCTTCAAATAACAGAGGGTACAGAGAGTGTGGCATACCAAGACTTTCAGATCCAAGCGTGATTAAACCCACACACTTTGTTCCAGAGGCCCATTAGACTATGCAAAATCTACAGGTGTCTCAACAGAAAAGAACTCAGACTCTGTGAGATAATTTAAAGGTTTACTCTGAGCCAAATATGTATGAGAAGGGTCCAGAGACCACACCCAAGAAGCCTTGAACAAGTGATCTCTCCCTGATACAGTTTGGTTTTACATATTTTAGGGAAACAGGAATTACATATGAAATCATATCAATACATGGGAGGCATAAATTGGTTTGGCCCCTAAAAAGTAGGATATCTTAAAGTAGGGGGTTTACAGGTTATAGGTGAGTTTAAAGGGGGGCTTACAGGTTATAGGTGAGTTTAAAGGGGGGCTTACAGGTTATAGGTGAGTTTAAAGATTGTTTAATTCATAATTGCTTAAAGAAATGAAACTTCAGGCTTGGAATGTTTTAAGTTAAGGAAGTCTTGTAATCAGAGACATATACCCAGACTCAAGTGATCTGTTAAGTAAATTGATGATCTGCAGGTTGGATTAATCTTTGTCTTATGTGGTCTCACTAGACCAGTTAATGACCTAGATCATACAGTTACAAAGAGTATTCTAGAAGGGAAACAGCCTAACTAGGTGTATCTGACCGCCCTTCTCCTTACTGCTGGTCACTCAGCTTTAAAAGTTTTCTGGTGTCTTTTTGGACAAAAGGGGATCCATTCACTTGGCTGGAGGGCTTAGGATTCTATTTCACTTCACAGGTGCCACTTAAATAATGATTATACACAGCTGAGGATAGACCCAGTTGTACAAAATAGATCCAATGGTGATTCTATCTCCGTTGTGATGTTTTCAGAGATCTGTTAAAGTTTATTCAGTTTTGATGGTTGAAACTTAAAGAAAAAAATTACACTCCACACTTCATTCACAGTTTTAATGTTTCCCAGAACTTAAAAGAGTTTTGAATAACTTTAGTTGCCAAAGTATTACAACTTAAAAAGCTGGCATGTCCTCTTGGCATTAAGAATTCTGCTAATACCCATAGATTTTTGAGAGAGAAACATATCCTTAATCCATTCAGGTGCCAGGTATATTTGGGGGTGAAGAGGGTCCCCATAGTCCGGCATCCTACCCAGCTGGTTTAACCCGTAAGGTACATGTCTTGACACTTAAAATACTCGGTTTTTATGTTATAAAAACTAAGTGGTTATAAGGGAGTGTAAACTGATACAATAGCTTTCTGGTGGTCATAAGGGAGTGTAAAGTGATACAATAGCTCTCCAAAGATTAGCAGAGAGAAAAATACTATTAATGGAAGTTTGCCTCTAGGATACAAATCAGAGACAAACCATTAAATACTCTAAGTTTACCTCTGGCTTGAGGCAGATCAAAAGAGTCTCACACTTTGGCCGCATTATTTGGATTACAGCATACTCCATGAACATAATATAAGCAGCGCTATGATTTTCTGAACTATACTTAGCGTCACACCATTGGTCTATGAGACTTCCTACAGTGTCGGGCGAGCAGCCCCAGGACGCTATTGTGCCCTTCGATGTGTGCACAGTGAAGAATTAGCTTCCTGCAGACAGAGGTCTGAACTTTGTTCCAGCTCCTGGAAGGAAGCCTCTCAACCTATGGAATTTCCTAATAGGAGTGTCTTTATTGTTCGTGGTGGATCCCTGGGGCCACACCTGCTAGTCCTAGTCCGTGTGCACAGGTTACTCGGGGAGAGCGAGCCAGACAGAAAGACCAACTGTGTGATTAGACAGGAACAAGATAGGGCTTTGATCAGAGGGCAAACTGTGTGGCACATTAAACTACAGGAAAAGGTGGCATGTAGTAAGGGGGCATTTCAGGAAACTGCTCAAGTTCAAAGTTGAACTCACAGAGCTGGCAGGTTCAACTGAAACCCCCTGCCCCAAGCAAAACTCAATGAGAACAATGCGGACTTTTAAAAAAGCCAGATCTGGGTTCAAAACTCTAACTGTGCTTCTTATGAGAGGTATGATCTTGGATGGATTATTTAGCCTCTTGGAGTCTCAGTCTTCTCATATGTAAAATGGAGGAGCTAATACTAGGGTCACTGTAGGATAAAGATCACATGGGCGTGGCTCCAGAGCAGCGCCTGGCAGGCGTTAGGTTGGTTCTCCGTGGAAACCTGCATAACGAGGGCTGAGCTCAACGTGCCACCGCCACCTGGTGGCCACACTTGGAACCGCAGCCCCAAAGCTCCTGAAGAACGGAGTTTTGAAGGTGGCTTGCCTTCTAAACGCAACTTTATTAAACAATAGCAAGTCTAAAAACGGATAGAAACTGGGGAAATTGCATAAAGAGATGAGGATGGGGGCCATTCTATACAGAGGCAATAATGTTATAGAAGGCAGGTTAGTTAGATATGAGTGGGAGGATGGGAGGCAAGTGGGCCGAGTACACAAGACAGAGGAATGTTTTGCGGGACTTTGGATCATGCCAAGTTGGGACAAACATGCGGCCTGCAGAAAGACAAGAGAGCCGAGTGCACGGAGGAGAAAGCTAGGGTGCAGCCAAACGCTCCACCGGCCGGCCAGTGGAAATGAAGCCGGGGCAGGGGCAGAGCTGAGCACTCCCTGCACGGCTCAGAGGAAGCTGGGGTGGAGGGAGCGCTCTCTTGGGCCACTCAGGTAACATGACCTTTCCTCACTGCGCAAAAATTGATAGAAGCTGACACCAAGAGCACATGAGGCTGGAGTGGACACAGGCCCTCTGCCGCCTGTGGGGGGGTCCGCTTCCTCCTCGCTTGTAATAAAGTTCTTCCACTTTCCGACTTTTGCCTTGTCGCCTGCTGTCATTCTCGAGTAGACAAGAACCAGGGGATCTGGGGTAAATGTCAGAAACAATGACGTGATCAACAATGCAGAGATAGGAATGATTATGGTGAATTTCACATAAGGGCTTATACAGTACGGAGCCACCCTACCTGACCGCAGGGTATGACTTATATGAGTAACCCTGTACCCCAGCTTTGGCATATCCGAGGCTTTCCCCCTAACTTTTCTAGTTCACAGTGAAAGTGCTTTTAAGTAAGTAATTCTAGCACTGGTGGTTAGGGCCTCCGCAGGGAGGGTGTTCTGATGGTCTGTGGACTCTTCAAGGACTGAGCTGGGCATAGAGGTGTCTCAAGTTCTGGCAACTGAGCAACCACATTCGACTGCTCCTGTCTTCACTGAATCCCCTCAGTGCAAACCCACTGGGAAAAGCTTGAGGGGTACACCGTGGACACCAGCCATAATTTCAGACAGAGAATCATGAAATCCTGCAGTTGGGAGTTTTGGTTGACAGGAAGTGACTAATGCCACCAACAGCATTAACCGTTTCTGAGGTCTGCAGCACCTCAGGGCAAATGACAGCGTGTGCCACACACCATTTGCTGAAGGTCCTCCCACCCATCTCACTGCTTTATGAAGGCAAAGGCTCCTGCTTCCCAGAGGGACTGGGCAGGGCTGGGAGGGACAGTTTCTCTTTACTGACTTCCCTGTGCCAGTGGGCTAGCTGAGGCAAGGTCATCTGATGCTCACAGTTCATAATTAGAATTGAACTCACAACCTGGGCTCCTCATCTCTGTGTTCCAAAGATCAAGACCACTATCTTAGAGGAAAACATGAGATAAATGTGCACAAATAGACCTTGGGGTACCACAGGGAAGTGGACTAATACAAGTAAAGTAGCTTTGAACGTGAGCAGAGCAAGCAGGTTCCAGGCATGACAGAGAGTCAGGGACAGACAGAAGGACCTGGCAATCTTCTTCTTCCCCTGAGGCCCGGCCCCTTTCTCCTAACTTCTTTCCCACAGAAGGATAGGCCTATGGACTCTGCGGCTGAAGCTGAAAGGGCCTCAGAGGAGCTCCCTCCCACATAGAACATTTCAGTCTTTTAAGTGATGCCTTCGTGGTGAGCTAGAGAGGAGGCCACATGTGCTGCCAGCTGTCATTGTTCCCAGTAAATCCGATCTGAGCCTGGGGTAATCGAGGCCATGTGCGGCAAATCCTCAGCTAATATGTTATGACCTGACATGGTCCTGGCAAACAGACTTGGGGCCCTCTCTGGGACATTGTCAGAGTCTTGGCAAACTGGACCCCTGCTGACCTTCGCTGCTGTTTGGTTTAAAAGACCTGAGACATTTTGTGGGACATTTTTTTATTGTGGTAAAATACATATAACATAAAACAGACCATTTCAGCCATTTAAAATGTACAATTTAGTGACATTAGGTACATTCCCACTGTTGTGAGGCTACCAACTAATCATTTCTAGAGCTATTTCATCTTCCCCCACTGAAACTCTGTATCCATTAAGCACTAACCCCCATTTCTCCCTCCCCCAGCCCCCCAGCACCCCCATTCTCTAAGGATTTGCCTATTCTAGGTACCTGATATAAATGGCACCACACAATCTTTTTCCTTCTGTGATTGGCTTACGTCATTTAGCATAACGTTTTCGGGTTCCTCCATGTCATGGCCTGTGTCAGAACTTCACTGCTTACTGAGGCTGTGCAACATTCCACGGCATGGATGCCCCACATTTTGTTTCCTCATCTGTTGGTGGGTATTTCAGTGGTTTCCATCCTTTGGCTAATGTGAATAACATTATCATGAACGTGGCTACACAAGTATCTGTTTCATACCCTGATTTCAGCCCTTTTTGCTAGACACAGTTGTGCTCAGTCACCTGGTAATTCTGCGTTTAAGTGTTTTGAAGAATGGACATACTGTTTTCCACAGAGACCACACCAGCAACATACAAGGGTGTCCATTTCTCCACATCTTTGCCAACACTTATTTTCTGTTGTTTTGTTTTGCTTTTTAATTTAATTATTTCATTTTATTTATTTATTTATTTTTGAGACAGAATCTTGCTGTGTTGCCCGGGCTAGAGTGCCATGGCCTCAGCCTAGCTCGCAGCAACCTCAAACTCCTGGGCCAAAGCAATCCTCTTGTGTCAGCCTCTTGAATGGCTAGAACTAAAGGCATCTGCCTCAACACCTGGATAATTTTTCCTATTTTTAGTAGAGAGGTGGTGAGCAGGTATCTCTTGCTCAGGCTGGTCTTGAACTCCTGAGCCCAAGGGATCCTCCCACCTTGGCCTCCCAGGGTGCTAGTATTACAGGTGTGAGCCATTGTGCCTGGCCTGTTTTATTTTTTTATAGTAGCTATCCTAACATGTGTAGGGCTTGTGGGCTTTTATTTTTTCTTGCTTGCCTGTCTCCCAGTGTCTCAAATTTGAAGAGAGCTGTGATTAATGTAGGGGGCTTGATTCCGGTGAAGCCACAGGCCCTGAAATCCTGAGGGCCATCTCTGCGGGTTTGGGAGTGGAAACTGTCCTTTTCTAAGGCACAGTTTCTCAACTGTGGCACTACTGACATTTTTGGCCACACATTCTTTCCTGTTCTGTGTGCTGTGGGATGCTGAGCAGCGTCACTGGCCTCTACCCAGCAGATGTCAGTAGCACCCCTTCTCCAGTCATGACAATCAGAAATGGCTGCAGATGTCGCCAAATTTGCCTTAGGAGGCAAAGCAGCCCCCAGTTGAGACCCACTGTTCCAGGTGGTGACTAGCTAGAGTCAGCCTGGCACATCAGGAGGGAGGGAGGGGCTGCCTAGTTCCTGGAAGCTAAGTTTTATGAGCTCCACGTCCAACTTGTGTGTGTGTGTGTAGTAAAGAACTTCAGAAGGGGCCTGCAATGCGCAGTTCATGCTCAAAAGACCCAGGTTTATATATCTAAAAACACCTGCTATCCCACCCAGTGGCTCCCACACTGACCCCAAGGGAAGGCTGGTTGTCTTTCCTCTCCACACACCCCTCTCATCGCACAGATGATCTCATCGGCTTCTCTTCAAGGCTGATCTTGAAGGCCACCATCAAACTTCACCAACTGGAATTAAAATGCCCAGTGCAAAACACCTCCAAAGAGTTTACCCTGAGCCGGTCCACTCTCCGGACGCTCCTAGATATCTCGCGATGACTGTGCCCTGTGACTTCGGAACCATGGCAGCAGCGTCGCTCTACATCCATGCACGTAGTCACCTACTCTTTCCGCAATCAGAATCCCTTTCCACCCGCGCCTGTGCTCTCCTCAATACTGCAAGAGAGGAGACATCCCAAGCCACCTTTTCGTAATTTCTAGATGCAATCAAGGCTGTGCCGGCGGCCTGAATTGCACCAGCAGTAGAGAAGCAGGCCGGGGCTGTCTGCCTGCGCGTGGACAGCAGCCGTGGGAAGCAACCCCAGGGGGAGGCGAACGTGGTGGCTCAGCATCTCATCCCGGTCTCGTCCCTGCTTCAGAGGTGTGAGGCGATCGTGTGGTGTCATTAGTAACAACAGCTTCCTGATCTGTGGATCCTGAAATCAATCGTCTAAAGGTGACCCTCTTACTTCTACCCATCCAGTGATTATGTAAGAGGAGAAACAGTCTCAACCTCCTCTTAGCTGTAAAAGTTACTTAATGATTTTACCTAATGAGGTATTTATCAGTCACTCAGATCAGCCGGTCCTCCCCTGGTTCCTATACCAGGAAGACCATCATGACCCTGGGCTGAAGAAAAAAACAAAAAACCCAACAGATGGACATGCACAGATTAGAAGTGTGGCCAAGAGTCCTGCAGCTAGAGATTAGAGGGCTGGATGATGTGTGGCTAAAAATACTAGCTGGGGGGCATATAAGAAGTCTCTGATGTTCTCTCAAGTAAGCAGGCTTACAGGATGATCTCCCTGTCTTCCCGGAATTCTGAATTTTGGTAATTTTAAAGGCCTTTCATCCATGCAAGTGTTCAGCTCTTGCTCCTGGTTCCAGCGCCCCAGTTACAATTACAGGAGTGCCGGATTCCCTATATTTCTTCCCTTTCAGCTAGAGGTTCTGTTCTTGCATCAAACACTGCCGACACAGTGCGGTTCACCCTCATACACATTCCCACATCCTCACAGGGCCTTATCTGCCTTCCCATGCTGCCTGTTTAAATTTAGGAAGTATTTACTGATCCTCTGCTGAGTGGCAGGATGTGCTATGTGCTGTTCGGGGTTCACATCCAAATGACTCTTCTTTTGACCTTGTCTTAGGAAAACAGACTCTGAAGTGCAGAGACTAACATTCACAGAACAATACAAAGTCAGTAAGTGACTGGTTGCTAAGTTGTGCTGTGTGGAACCCCAGCAAGGACAACTGGTAGGGTTGGATGGAGTTATTTCACTAACACAGCATTGAACTTGACTTGAGGGATAGGTCAACTCTGGGTAGGTGAGGAGAAGGGAGTGGCTGGCAGGCAAGACAAGAGTCCAAGGTACAGAGTGACATCTGGGAGGGTCCACATCCTGGACCGATGTCCTCATTCTGCCCTCTCTTCTACTGAGGTCAACGATTTGTCCTCTGAGACCCCAAGTTACTGCATTTGAAAAACATGAAAAACCTCCAGGGTTGTGAAGATGAAACGAGACTAAAAATCTGTACCTGTCTCTGTCTTTAAGATACCAATGTCTATTCTCTATGTTATAAGGTGCTGCACAGATGGAAACGAGATCTTCCTTCCCTGGAGACCCAGAGCCTCACTTTCGTGCCCTACTCTAACCCTGGGAAGCTAATTCCTAAGACAGCCCCCATGGGTCCCTTGCCCTCTGGTTAGGTTCAGATAATGGGAAGCTTCAGCAGGAGGAGGGTGGTGAAAGGAAAAAGAGGTCAGGATTATTTCCTAGGCAGCCTCCTTTCCTGCCACACCCTCTGCTAAAGGCCATGATTTATTTCTTTTGTTTTCTTTATTTAACTTAAAAAAATTTCAGATTAATATGAGGGTACAAATGATTAGGGTACAAAGTTTGCATTTGTTAGGTGAGGTCCCTGTTGCAGTTGTGCCCTGCACCCAGGTGTGCCATACACCCTTAAGTGGGGCCTGTGAGATGAGAATACATCAATCCTCCTCCCTCCCCCTTTCTCCCCCTTTCATCCCCCTCATTACCCCAACTTGAATTAAATTGAGTTTTTCTCTTGTGTGGGTGTTTATTAGTTTGTCTACTGGCTTCATATTAGTATTGAGCACATTATATACTTGCTTTTCCGTTCTCATGATACTTAACTAAGGAGAATGTTCTCCAACTCTATCCAGGTTAACACACAAGATGTAAAATCTCCATCTTTTTTATAAGGCCATGGTTTCTGACTGGCAGCTATCTGTCTCCTAGAGCTAGAGGTCCCTCTGGATTGCAGGGACCCTTGAGGTCTTGGGCAGTAACTGCTCTTCCACTGTTGCTAGCCCTGAGGTCCTACGCCATCTTGCTGGCTTCCCTGGACTCTGCCCACAGCCCTGTACATCGTCCCGGGAACACCCCTTTAGAATGTGCCATCTCTTTCCCGCCATGATTCCAGTTGATAGAAAACATAAGGTGTGATGTTCAAGGTTTTCTCTCTACTAAGAACCTGTAATAGTTCCCTGTTGTTTAGCAAGGCCACATCTAAATTCATTTCAATAGCATACAAATGCAATTTAGAAAGTCAGCCCACATTACATGATTTACGGTTTACCCTGCTACTACTGTGGCAGCCATGTGGATAAGGGGACAGTTGGAGCAGGACACCGGGCAGGACGTGGCACACAGATACTCCTCCACTGGTTTCACTTCATTCAAATCCTTCCTTGTTAGAGAAACAATTCCCCCTGCCCTTTTTTTTCTTCTCATTTCCTTTTCTCCATTTCTGTGTCCCCTCCTTCTTTTTCCCTTCTGAAATTCAGCAGTGAACACAGCAGGAGGAGGCATGGTCTTAGGAGAAAGGTGGACATGGTGAACTGTCAGAAATTTTCCTAGCCATTAAAGCCCAATGGTTCGTTGGGCAGCTAACCTAGCAGAGGGCAGAAACAGATGACTCATGTGGATGGCAGAAAGTTGAGACAGGGCACAGGCTGGCAGGAGGGCCAGGTTCCAGGGATGTGGGGGCTTATCCTGACCGGTGCCCGTTTAGCTTCATTGCACCTTCCCACCTTCCTCCAGGGTGGATGGTCAGAGATTAAGACTCCATTTTCATGAACCAATGGCAACATCTTTTGCAAATATAGGTGCACAATTCTGATGATGATCTAAAGTGATTTTTAAAAGTATTATTAATAGTGACATCACAGAGAAAAGTGCTAAAAGACTTAATCTCTTAATAAGGAATCATAGGCAAGTACATTGGGCACGCATGCAGTATATCCTGTTATATCCCCTCTCATGCCACAAGCTTTACTGAGTGCTCACCCCTTAGGGAGCCTCTCAGACTCTGGTGGAACAGTCAAGGTTACTACACTTTGGCTATGACTCACAGCACGGACCATTTCTTACCAGGGGCCTTTGTTAGATGGTTTACTTCAAGGGCCAGCTGAAGTCTCATCTCTCCCGAAGTCTTTTATCTTTGACCAGAAATGGTAGTAAGCTTTTATTTGGCATTTATACGTATGGAAGAATGAGAGAGCCATTCCAGATTGCCTTTTCTCCCTCACAAACTTGACTCCAGACTGAAATAATGTTTTATATTTCAACAATTCCCAAACAATGCCAAGCACAGGGCTTTGTAATTCTAGAAGTGACTAGAAGTGAGAGTCGGAAGGAATCTCAGCAGTGGCCTGGCCCCAAACACCTCAACTTCCAGGCCCAGAAAGACATAGGCACAATCAAGGTAATTACAAAACTTGCACTAAAATCCAGGTCTTCAGTTGCCAAATTTTGCATTCTCCCACTTATTCTAATTAGGAATAATTCCTCAAGAAAAGGGCAGTGTCTCATAGATCCACAAGTGCTCAGTTCTTGGGTCCTTCCACTGGTTCATTCCATCCTGAGCAGCTCCAACTGTCCCCTTATCCACATGGCTGCCACAGTAGTAGCAGGGTAAACCGTAAATCATGTAATGTGGGCTGACTTTCTAAATTGCATTTGTATGCTGGAAACTGGCTCACCCAGAGGTATTTGTCCCCATATGTCAACTCAAAGGGTAAAAACAGAGATGGGCAGAACTTGGAGGGATGAGTCACCAAGAGCCAATCTCCTCGGAAGATTCCAGAATGTACTGGGATGTGCTGGCTCAACCTTTGGATGGAGCACGGTAGGGGACTGATTCCCAAGTGCTGGATAAACATGTGAAGACATCTCCCTTCTGTCCTGGGAAAGCAGGCAAGCAGATCTGACAAGTCTTCTCCCCGGATGTGGTCCTCTTTGCTTCCCAAGCTATGATGACATTCTGATTTCCAGATTGTGGCAAGGCTCTTAAATGAGGAATAGTCACTTATCCCTGCAGTGCTAATCCATAAGAGTGGGCATTTCCTACCTGAAGTTACATTTAGATCTATGGTCTGAACTTCCCGTTTGATGAGGGATACAGTTCCCTCTTCTCTCCATGTTTAAGAGTCTTACACATTTGGCTTTGGCTATTTTTTTAAGACAGAGCCTCACTTTGTCACCCTTGGTAGAGTGCCGTGGTGTCATAGCTCATAGCAACCTCAAACTCTTGAGCTCAAGCAATTCTTTTGCCTCTGCCTCCTGAGTAACTGGGACTATAGGCACCTGCCACAGTGCCTGCTATATTTTTAGAAATGGGTCTCCCTCTTGCTTAGGTTGGTCTTGAACTCCCGAGCTCAGGCAATCCATCCACCTTGGCTTCCCAGTGTACTGGAATTACAGGTGTGAGCCACCACACCCAGCCTGGCTCTGACTTTTTTGACACTTTTGATAAGGGGCATCATTTTCTAATTAGGAATAATTCCTCAAGAAAAGGGCAGTGTCTCATAGATCCACAAGTGCTCAGTTCTTGGGTCCTTCCACTGGTTCATTCCATCCTGAGCAGCAGACCTCATACTGTAAACACAAGTTGTATTCTGTTCATTCAACAAATATCTATTCCCTGCTCACCAGATGCCACACCTGTGGAAGATACACAGGATTCAGTCTCTGCCCTCAAGGAGCTTAGTCCCTTGTGGGAAAGACAGCCAACTACACCAGTTTGGATGGATAACAGGATGGGTGATCCAGGGGGCATTAGATCAGGAAGGAGGCTCACTTGTGGGGTGGGCATTCAGTGTGGTGGTCTGACTTCCCAGGCATTTCCTGAAAAAATAATATCAAAGCAGAAACTGGAGAGATTAGTAGGAGTTGAGCACACCCCTGAGGGTGTGAACTTGGGGGTTGGTAGTGAAGAGAAAGCTCCACACAGGGGAAACCGTATACCGAGTCCTGGAGACCGTCTCAAATATTCAGGAAATGGCGAGTTGTGAAATGCTGCTAAGGCATGAAGTTCAAGGGTAGAGACAAGACATGAGACACATGAGACAAGAGAGAGACAGGAGATGCTACAAGGGCAGTAAGAGATGACAGAGTGAGTAAGATGAGGTGAGCTCACGTGCTGCTGTGTAAGCCATGAAGGCTTGAACTTCACCTGAATGGCAGTGGGGAAATCAATGGATTTTTTTTAATTGTTGGAGATTCATCAAGGGTACCAAAAAACCCCAAAAAACAGGTTACAATGATTGTGTTTGTTAGGGAAAGTCCCTCTTATAATTGTGTCCTGCCCCTAAAAGGTATGTAAGACACCATGACCCTCCACTCCACTCCCTTCTTCCTTCTCTCTGCTCTACCCTTCCTCCACCTTCCTGCCTCCTTTTCTCTCTCTGCTCTCCCCTTCCCCCACCTCCCTCCCTCCTTCCCTCTCTCTGCTCTCCCCTTCCCCCACCCCCCGCTGTGTACTAGGTCATTGATTGTCCTCATATCAGAATTGAGTGCATGGGATTCTTGCTTCTCTGTTCTTGTGATGCTTTACTAGGAATAATGTGTTCCACTTCCATCCAGGTTAATACAAAAGATGTAAAGTCTCCATCTTTTTAATGGCTGAACAGTATTCCATGGTATGCATATACCACAGCTTGTTAATCCATTCCTGAGTTGGTAGAGATTTAGGCTGTTTCCACATTTTGGCAATTGTAAATTGAGCTGCAATAAACAGTCTAGAGCAGTGGTTTTCAACTTAATGCCACAATGTATTTTCATTGTTATAAAGGGGTCACAACCCACAGATTGAGAACCGCTGGTCTAGTGCAAGTGTCCTTATGGTAAAAGGATTTTTTCCCTTCTGGGTAGATGCCCACTAATGAGATTGCAGGATCAAATTGGAGGTCTAGCTTGAGTTCTTTGAGGGTTCTCCATACTTCCTTCTAAAAAGATTGTGTTGGGTAATCTGCCTGAGACATCTATAAAATGAATTAAGTAGAGCCTGAGGCCCCAGTGAGCACTCAGTGGCATCATCTATCTCCATAGTATATCAGAGATGCCACGTTCCTCATTGGTGGCTAGTTTTATAGTCATGGCATCTCCACACAGACCTCAGTTTAACATTGAACTCACAGGTTATCTATGTGTACTACAGATTAAAAACATGCATTATTTCAGGCTACTATGAAGCTGATAATATTTCTCCAAGAACTGCTGGTTTCATTGTTGTCGTCCATGGTTGTGCTGGGCTGGGCCATTGTTGAGATGGAACTAACTTTATTCAGCTGCAGAAACTTTCCACCCACACTCACTCCTGGACACCTATGGCATGGAGTCATAGGTTGTTTCTGACTGGGAATGTGCCACACCTAAATATCCATGAAAATGGAACTTTCTTGGGATTTTCCATCAAAGTAGAACCAAAGCTACTCTTGAATCTCATTCAGTCAGGGCGGGCTTTTCTGGTGGGGTTGTGACACTGCAGGAGGGGAATGTGTGCACGAAGCCTTGGGATGACTGAATCCATTGAAATGGAGAATTCCAATGCTCACTAATGATCTGGCTCAAATTTTCCAAGATCTTGTATTACAAATAAGATCAGTTAGTCAGTTAGAGCTCTCTTTTTGTTTTTTATGCAATGGCAATTTGCCTATATTAACCAAAATAATTAATTTGTAGAAAAGAGATAGAAAACATTTTAAAAATCCATTTTATATTCATTAAAGTAAAGTAGAATGTGACCCTCAATGCTGCCATCCCCCTCTAGTAGGAAACAGGTTCGCAGTTAGTTTCTATGGTGGATCTAGGATGATGCTCTGAAGTTGCCTGTAAAGATGATGTTTTCTGGCCGTGGGCCAAAGCAAAGCTAACTAATTGAGAGGAGCAAGGTTTTCCTGTGTGGGCAAATCTGATATTGCTCAGAAGGCCGTGCTGGATTCTGAAGAAGGGGGTCACCCTGTTTTCCCCAGTTCTGGAATCATAGTAAACCAGAGCTGGGAGTGAAGTTGGGTTAGTCACAGCAGAGCACACAAAGTCTTTACACTGGCTTTCAGGTGTCAACAGTTCCTTTCTCTGCATCATTTAACACAGACCAGGCACTGCCCAGACCTGCCCAACCCTGCATATGTAGGGATGTTCTGCCCCAGACAGCTCCTGACCTTTGAGCACTGGCTATGTCCATAAGCAAAGGGCAGACATGTGGTGCCTTGGGCACTTAGAGCCAAACCACTTCTGGAATGTTGGGTTCTTAGCTTGGAGCAGATTCTAATCAGGGCACTGAAAGGGTCCTGTAGTGTGGAAGGGGGAGGTATTCAAAGGGGAAGCTGTGAGAGCAGAAGAGCTGGCAAGCAGCCTGACCACTGAGGAAGAAGGCACAAAATCTAAACTCAGCACAGAACTGAGCGACTGCAAGGCGCAATCTCTGACACCCAGTTCTGCTGGCTCCCCTCTGGAAGAAGGCAGAGAATTTTAGTACGCATTTCAGAAAGATATCAATATTCTCATCCATATCAAGGAAAATTTATTTTTCTTTTATATTTTTAGATGACTAACAATGATCAGTTCCTGGGAGAAGCATAAGGCAAAATATTTGCCCAGGGGTTCTGGGCTTTTGCAGGTAGAAAGAGGAATTAAACATGCAATGTGTCCTTGGCTAAGTGCTACATAAATGATTTAGGGGATAATTGCCTTGGAATTGAAAGAAAGGAAAATAATCAGGGCTCCCCAAACCACCCACTCCAAACACCATATGACCAACTTCCTAGAGAAGGAAAAGATGATAGAGCTGTCAAAAAGCCAAGAAATCTATTACAAAAATTGTGAATCAAAAGTCACAATTCTATTTGTTCTGCAAGAGGGAAAAATTGATAATTTTTCATTAAAATAGAAAATGAGAACTATCCCTGCTTCAACCAAGAGAGTCATTCATCCCAGACCCCTCATCATGGTTTCCCTCATTTTAATCATGCTCTATCTGTGCAGGTGTTTTTGCTACTAACATTCGTTATTTGTGGCAAAGGAGAATCCGAGGGTCATCAGGTTAACTCAGGGGTGGATTTTATTTTTGCGTCTTCTGATAATATCATTGGCTTGGACTTGCATTTAATAAGGCAATTAAACAGAATGGCCAAGAAGAAAAGTAGACGATACAACCCCCACCCCCACCCCCCAGGAGGTCACAAGGTTAGCAGATCACTTTGTCAAAAATGTCAAGGACTAGCCTCAGGGGTTTCTAAGGACTTAGGCAGGGAAAATGTCCCCAAAACTTCTCAGGGAGGGGAAGACTGTTATAAAAAATGTAGAGGTCAGTGTCAAGGAGCAGCCAGGAAAAGGGTGGGACTTCAGCAGAGGCTTCTCTGTAGGACTTAGGAGAAATCGATTTAGGGTAATGGGTGATGTGGTGGGACATCATGAGTTGTTACTCTTTTGAGAAGAGACGCCACCTTGATTTTTCCCTCAGAAGCAAACCTTGAGTAAGGAGTTGGGTATAAGAGGTTGATTAGGGGGCGAGGAGATGATTCCAGGAAGAAAGGTGAGCGGGCAGGACAGGGAGATGGGAGGGGGCAAAACCAATAAAGGGGGTGGTGGATGAGAAGGTTTTCACCATGGGCAACCAGGACTCAAGTCCCTCTGGGGTCCTCTGAGAGGCTTGAGGAACATGCCTCACAATTGCTCCACTGAGGTGACGGGAAGCTGGGTTTTGAGTCACAAGCTCCATTTCTTATTGGTCTACAGGTTGTACCTGGGGCTTCAACTCCCTGGTACTTTTAGCCACCCCATTGATCAACTGACTATGCTCCTGATAGGAGGCCAGAAGAAACCTACAAGCAGATAGAAACAGGTGCTGGAGATAATTGCCACCACGCTCTATGGGACCTGTCCAAAAAAGCTGTAGGTGCACAGGTGCACAGAGTGGGTGGATGGTGGTGGGTCACCACCAGCTTCTGCCATTCATTCTCCTGCCTTCAAGTAAAAGTCTAAGAAGGATACATTGGTTCCAGTAACCCCAGCAGCCCCTTTCTCTATTTCTGTGTCTCGTATTTTTCCCGCCCACAGCCCACCCACCAGAACCCCGATCCCTATATTTTTCTAGGTAATTGGGGTGAAGTGGGGGCTCCAAGGAAACCTTTGCCATTTTTAGCAGGTGACCAAGCAAGGAATGTTTAATTATGAAATTTCAGTTGGTTGAGAAATATGTTTGGGGAGAGACAGAGGTCAACCCAGGGCCCTGGACTAATAGTTACTAATGTTTTTGTTTGTGAATGAATAGGGCCATTTAATTTTCTGCAAGACTGAAAACCAGGAGCTATCCTCCTGCCAGCCTTTGGAATTGCCGTCGCTGTAAAGTAGCAGTGACTTTCTGTGGGTACTATCTCTATGAAGGGAGAAAAAGAAAAAAATGAACTAAGCTTCAAACATTTGAATCTGAAGAATTCCTTTCAACGAGAGATCTTTCTCACTCCTACAAGAGCAGCCAAAGAGCCCAAACTATCATAGAAACTAGCAACTGAGGACGGCAGAAGTCATCCTGCACCTGGAATTATGAAATTCTCTATTCCTGACACATGCAGTCATCTCCACAGCAACTGATTGTCATGTCACAGAGCAGGCAAGAATACAGACACAAAGGGGGACGGCAGAAGCAGATGAACTGTGATTCCGTTTCTATGCAAATGTCTAAGTGAGAGAAAGGAAAGGAAGAAAACCTCTTAACATGAAAGTAGATTACCTAGAAATTTATTTTTTTCCCCTAGGTAGCATTTCTTTATACACAGATTATTCTTAAGTTGATTTTTTTTTTTTTTTGGTCTGGAGGTGCTGACAAGCCTGTTAAGGACCAGAATAATAAAAATCATAAATCCGGAAGGAGCTCAAGGGGTCACCTTGCCCAGCTCTGGTTTTCAGGGGGGAATGATCAGTAACAATGACGTTCTGAGAAAGCCTGCAGGAGGGATGATTCCACGGTCTTTTTCAATATCCCAGCTTGCATGTTTTAACACAGCCAATACGACAGTCCTTTCTTATATCAATCGTGTGTCTCTGTCCTGAATTTTAAGTCCTTGCTTTATATTCTGTTCTTGCCGGCACGTTGAGAACAGCTGGGCACTTCAAATGCTACCCTCTGCATTTACAATGATATATCCAGCCCTGGTACTCTGGGTTCCTGCTATTCCTGAACCGACGACATTGGCCCTGCATGAAATAGTAATGCAGAGAAGGGAGTGGGAAATAATTGGCTGGGGTGGGAGTGGCAGACTGCAAGCTGTACCCCCTGCTAAATTTGTGGCAGTTACCTAGAGGAAAATGACTTTTTCTAAATTTCTGCAAGCTGGAATGTGGGGGTGGTGACTCAGCTCCATCTACCCAGAACCAACACCCCAGGGGATGGTGCAGCAAGAGGTGCAGGGGCCAGAGCTGCCCCTCCCCTCTGGACTGCCCGCGCTAGTGCTGAGAGAGAAACAAGCTCTCGAACCTAAGTCTGCTGCACATTTGACTTCTTTGGCAGCAGCTGCCACCGAACCCTCACACAGAGCACAGCGGCTGATATTCAAAGCAGCCAAGCAGGGAAGGCTCCATGTTAAAGAGCCTTTCTCTTCCCACTATAACAGACATTCACGTACTCCACACTCTCATGGGCAGACTCAGATTTTGAAGAAACTCCCCAGTATCTTGTGGCCAAGTCAAGCCCCAGGCTAGCCCTGATGCCCACAACCCTGCCAGTCCACCTGGAAAAACCCTGCCCAGTCTGGGTGAGAAGCTGGGTTTGAGGTATACACAGTGTCTGGCCCTCAGGCCGAAACACCCTCCTGTCCTCTCCCACATCAGAAGTCATGGCTGCAGCAGGAGAGAGTGCCTGCTATACTCGGGCATTAAAACCTGAGGATCATTCACAACCTTCTGTGGGTCAAGAGGCAACCACAGCTTTCTCCCCCCAGGCATTGCGGGTGTGGGGACTTGAGCAAAGCTTTGGGAGAAAGAAGAAAGGGCAGGAAACTCCGCTCTTATGACCTCCTCATTTCTGTTCCATAGTAACACATACAGCACTTCACAGACCCCACTGGCTTTATCTCATTTGACTCTCACTCTCACGTGCCTTCTAGAGAGAGGCAAGAAACTGGGATCCCAAGTCCCCAGGGGTACATCTGCTCTGCCCAGCCCTACAGGGGATGCCTGCCTGCGATGTGCACACTGACTGCATTAGCTCCCTGTCCACATGGTCCTCCTCCCTAGCAAGCTGCTGGGCCAGGAATGACTGTCAGTGATTCCCTTGGCACCCCAAGTTTGGAGCCAGGTGATGGGTGCTCCTGTACATTTCCCCAAGGCACACAAGGTGGTCTTGGCCATCTGAGTCGTAGCCCTCAGAGCCCCTCTTCCTAGAGACTGGAACAGCTACCCACATGATGCCTCTTCTTTATGGGGCGCTGGCCTGGTCCTCTGAAGCTCCCAAAGGCAGGAGCCTTCCAAGTAGGAGTACCCCCAGATCTTACTACATCAGGTATACAAGGAGGAGGAAGAGATTGAGGCCATCTCAAAAAAGAATAACCAAAAAGTTCCAAGGTAAGAATAGTTCTAAGACAAGACAACACAAGGAAGGCCCTTCACTTAGAGAATAGGAATTTTAACCTTTTAATCCTCCCCCTAAGAGCCCCTTCCTCTTACTCAAGGTCCAAGAACGAGCTTTTGACTCAATCAGTTACTGTCCTCAGATGGTGGATGGGGTAGGTGCTGGAAAGAGAAAACCTTGATCTCCTCATGGAGGTTAAATTGGATACAAACTCTCCTAACAGCCCTACAAGGCAGCAGGGACTGCCTTACTATTTCCACTCTATGTAAAAGGAAACAGGAATGACTTGCTCAAGTCAAATTATGTGACTTTGCTTTGCTCACGTAATCTATAGGCAAAACCTTTGTATCAGAATGTTTATTGCAGCCCAATTCATAATTGCCAAGTCATGGAAGAAGCCCAAGTGCCCATCGATCCACGAATGGATCAACAAACTGTGGTATATGTATACCATGGAATATTATGCAGCCTTGAAGAAAGGTGGAGACTTTACCTCCTTCATGTTTACATGGATGGAGCTAGAACATATTCTTCTTAGCAAAGTATCTCAAGAATGGAATAAAAAGTATCCAATGTATTGAGCCCTACTACAAAACTAATTTATAGTTTTCATATGAAAGCTATAACCCAATTATAGCCCAAGAATATGGGGATGGGGGAGAGGGAGGGGAGGGAAAGGAGGAGGATGGGTGGAGGGAGGGTGATTGGTGGGACAACACTTATGGTCCATTTTACAAGGGTACATGTGAATCTTTCTAAATGTAGAATATAAATATCTTAACACAATAGCTGAGAAAATGCCATGAAGGCTATGTTAATCAGTCTGGTGAAAATATTTCAAATTGTATATAAAACTAGCACACTTTACCCCATGATTGCATACATGTACACTTCTATGTTTTCATAAAAAATAAAAATAATGACATAACATAAATATACTCCTACCAACCACCTAAGGCAACTCTAAATGTACATCAAAGTACATAGGATAATATAAAAAGCAAGTCATCAGAAGTTTATAAAAGTACCTGTAAGAGCCAGGCATAGTGGTGTGCATATGTAGTCCAGCTACTTAGGAGGCTGGGATGGAAGGATGGCTCAAGCCCAAGAGTTCAAGTACAGCACGAGCAACATAGTAAGACCATGTCTCTTTAAAAAAAAAAAAAAAAAAAAACTCTATAGGCCAGGCAAAGTGACTCACATCTGTAATCCTAAGAGTTTGTAAGGACAAACAAGGTGGAGTCCTTGAGCTCAGGAGTTTAGCCTGAGCAAGAGTAAGACTCTGTTCTTTACTAAAAATAGAAAAACTAGCCAGGTGTGGCAGGCAGCTGTAGTCTCAGCTACTCGGGAGGATGAGGCAAGAGGATCACTTGAGCCCAAGAGTTTGAAGTTGTTGTGAGCTATGATGCCACAGCACTCTACCCAGGGCAACTGAGTGAGACTCTGCCTCCAAAACAAAAACAAAAACAAAACTACTATAGGGAGATCAGAGTTTTTAGAAACTATAACTGAGATTCATAGTTATTTACTTCAGATTACTCTGCAAACACATGTTTTTAAACTGTCAGAGAAAGGTTCTAGGAGTGCTTTTCCTAAAAAAAAAAATATAAAAATATTACCATGAAAGTTTTCAAATGTAACTTATTATCTAAGGGAATAAAATTCTGTAATATTGTCCAACTTTAAAACTCATGTTAAGTCATGGCACTAAAAAAGTATGAAAGAAAGAAAGTTGTTTTACCTAAAGTTCTAATAAATGCTTAAAAACAAACCAGGAATAACAAAATAAAAGACCACACAAAGTGCTGCCAATAAGAGGTAAAAGAAGATGCTGGAAATTTTGAGCATAGGAAAATGTTTTAGCATCATGCCATTAAGAAGCAGAGAAAGGTTTTGACAGAAAATCTGAAGTAGCCGTTAAATATTTATGGGTCTGAGTTGGTACTCCCAGAAGGTGAGAGTAAAGATTCTCCTTTCACATATACAAAATAAAGCACACAGCTCACACAGAATACTTTGCTACAGTAGGATTCTGGAAGCCATGTAAAATACAATCCTACATTCCTGCTTCTGACATCTTCTATGAAGCACTCCACTCTTAGCTTTTATTCTCATGTGCTTAAATTAAGCAGTGCCTTATTTAGTGTTTAAATGACTTAAAACTTTTTTGGTTGTTACTACTGATGATCACTGCACTCAAAAAATTTAAACATGTTCTAAACATACCTCAAATTTTTTAGAATTTCACTGACTCACACACTATATCAAAGGTAGCCTAACTATAAATACTCTAGGTAAAAAGGGAACAAATTGGCTTGTTTAAGTTCACATATATTTTAGGTTTGAAAATGACTATGAATGAGAAGAATTAGTTTTAAGAAAGTCTTTTAAAGTTACCTATATTCTTTTAAAATGTCATTTGTCATAGTTAGGGTTAGTTATGGTTCTAACTATAAATCAACCAAGGCCAAGATTATGGTTCAGTTTTCTAACAGGGTACTTAGCTTCACAGGAACTCACAAGCTGCCCTGCAGCAGCAGGCAGCCAGTCAGCATTCGAACCCAGGCAGTACTCTGACCAGGACAGGTGGACAAGCCACTATCCAAGCCCATTATCTATGAACAGAAACTATTGCACTGAAGACAGGACACCATTTTCAAGATAATGCTCCCTAACTAGCATGTCTTTAAACACTTTTAGTAATCTGGGTACTTATGAAAATATACAACAGGAAATTTTACTATTTCTTAAAAAAAAACCCAGAAATATGTATATATGCACAGGAAGATATGGTACAGGTGCATATGATATTGCTTATTCATTTATAGAACCAAATGTCTTTAAAAGTATAATCTCCTAAAACCAAAAGGATGTAAACTCAGGTTATAAATACTATGGTTTAAGTTGAAACTGAAAAACCAGAATATAAACTCTGATACAAAAATATCTTAATAAATTATTACATGAAGACTGCCTTATAAAACAACAAAACAAAAGTAATCATGTTGAATAATAAAAACCCTGAAAGGGGAGCTACTTTGACTACTTTGCCATCACTGAGGGCACATTTAAATGGTTAACATCTTAAATAATATATATATATTTTGATACAGAGCCTCAAGCTATCATCCTGGGTAGAGTGCTGTAGCACCATAGCTCACAGCAACCTCCAATTCCTGGGCTCAAGCGATTCTCCTACCTCCACCTCCCAAGTAGCTGGGATTACAGGCACCTGCCAAAATGCCCAGCTATTTTTTGGTTGCAGCCATCATTGTTGTTTGGTGTGCCCAGGCTGGATTCAAATCCGCCAGCTCCGGTGTATGTGGCTGGTGCCTTAGCCACTTGAGCCACAGGCGCCGAGCCTTAAATAATATTTTTAAAGTCCTTTATAAAATCAAGTAAATCTGTGGTAAAAGCATAATTGTTCAATTGTGATACTTAAAACAGGAGTAACTTCATATAGAATACGCCCATTTCATGTTTGGTATATAATTTCCATCCCATCTCTGCCTTAAATATCTCAAAACACACACCACAAGACAAACAAACAAAAAAACACAAACAAAATCCTATACTCCCGAGGTTAATCTCAAACTCTAAATATACTTTAGTTTTTCCAATGCATCTCATAATGGTAAGTATATAATTTATTTTAGATCCTAAGAATAATAAATATCATTAGATACCTACCCCTAGAAGTATGAATTCCTGTAAATAATTTGTAAACATAATTTTACCCAATAATGTTAAAGGTGTATTTTTAGAAATTAAACAAAAAATACTAAAATGTTAAAAACAACTTTTTTCAGTAGATATCAAAAATAGGTGACATTTCTTTAATATTTAAGGAGGAATTATGAATTTTGTGAGGCAAATGAAATTTGAACATTTCCTAGATATCAGATATTTTAAAATTATTGTTAATATTTTAGATATGAAGGTATTGTGGTTGTGCTTAAACTTATCTTTTAGAGATATATGTGAAATAAATACAAATAATTAAAATGGTAGGATACCTGGGATTTGCTTCAAAATTGTATGGGGGAGGGAAAGGAAGTAGATAGAATAAGATTGGCCATACAAGGATAATTTTGGAAGCTGTGTGATAGATACCAAAAGGTTCTTTATGCTAATCTCTCTACTGTTTAAGTTTGAGACATTAAAAAAATGATTTTTATATATAGTGTTTCTCCACATTGGGACCGATATAGAGAGAAGTCCTATCTTTCTAGATTGATTAAAATTTGTCTGAAGTTTAAAATAGTTGTCAGTCATGAGAATGGCACACACTACCAAAAATGAACAGAAGGTTTTCAAAAGAAGATAAACAAATGGCCAATATATAAAAAAAAATGCTCAACATCACTAATCATCAGGTGTAGCAGACTATATAGCTTCATTGGTAGGAGAAGCAAGAGCTAGGCTCAGAACACTTTGTAATTGTAAGAAACACCGGTAACATCTCAGTAATATAACACCTTGGTGATTAGGGCATGGAGAAGGGATTCTACTCTTCTTACCATGAGAGTTCACGAGCTGGGAATAACAATAATTGGCAGTCTTTACACCTGTGGGGCAAGTAGCCATCGGATTATGTCTATAAAACACTGCAGGAGAAAGCAGTTGGGGAGTGTGCATGTGATTCTTTCACGGACTCATTCACTCTGACTCTCTTCTGCTCTGATGGCCACTACCCGGGGCCTATCTAAGAAGCCTTCTAAGATTTACTCTTTTACTAAAACTGTTTCTCTCCCTCAAAGACTGTTTCTCTCTCTCTCCCTTCTGCTAGGGCAAACAGCCCTCAGGCACCTAAGGGTAATTGTCCCCGAGCAAGATAACACAGTGGTCTATGCCCGGACAGTAGAGAAGCCAGGGCTGGAGACCTGGCCAGTCCCAGGGCCCCAACAATCAGGGTAATGGAAATTAAAACCATAATGGGATATCACCTAACTCCTGTTAGAATGGCTTTTATTAAAGCATCTAGAAACAATAAATGCTTGCACAGATGCACAGATAAAGAAACACTGTTGTTGGGACTGAAAATTAGTACAACCTCTATAGAAACAGTATGGGGATTCCACAAAGAACTAAAAGTAAGCCTAGCATTTAATCTACCAATCCTACTAGTGGGTATCTACCAAAAGGAAGAGAAGTCATTTTATCAAAAAAAACCCACCTGCACTCGAATGTTTACTGCAGCACAATTCACGGTAGCAAAGATGTGTAATCAACCCAAGTGCCCATCAATTCATGAGTGGATTAACAAAATGTAGTATATGTACACCAGGGAGTACCATTCAGCCATTAAAAAGGATGAATTAATGCCTTTTGCAGTAATTTGGAAGGAACTGGTGACCAATATTTTAAAAAACAAATACCACATGTAGTTTCTAATAAGTTGGAATTAACCATGGGCACACAAGTACACAGAGGAAAGTAAAAGTCATCAGAAATCAAGAGGTGGGGGGAGAGGAGGAAGGGAAGGGCAAAAACTCACCTAATGGTTACAATGAACCTTATTTGTGTGGTGGGCGCCTTTACAGCCCTGATTCAAGCCATGTATCAAAAACACCTGTACTCTCTTAATATTTTGAAATTTCAAAATAACAGAAATATATCTGAAAAACAATATGAATTTTTTTTTGTAATTTTTGACCAGGGCTGGGTTTGAACCCACCACTTCTGGCATATGGGGCTGGTGCCCTACTCCTTTAAGCCACAGGTGCTGCCCAAGAACAATATGAATTTTGAATGCCAATAAAATTAAATTTTTTTAAAGGAGTTACTACAGAAAATTTTTTGTAAAATGTATACCAACTCAGATTTAATACCTCAGTTTGATGATTGGTTTAAGATTATTGGTTTAATTGAATAAGACAGTGGTTCTCAACCTTTCCAATGCTGCAACTCTTTAATACAGTTCCTCATGGGTAACGCCCAACCATAAAATTATTTTCGTTACTACTTCATAACTGTAATTTTAGATACTGTTATGAATCTTAATGTAAATATCTGATATGCAGGATGGTCTTTGGCAACCCCTGTGAAAGCGTCGTTTGACCTCCAAAAAGGTCGTGACCCACAGGTTGAGAACCACTGGAATAAGATTAAAATTTTAACTATTTCTTAGTGAATTCAAAAGTACTACTTATTGTAAAACTGACTTAGAAGAAAACATACCTTAGTACTGAGAAGGTCTGTGGTCAACATGATAACTGAGTAAGCCAAAACATAAGCAGTGTCTGCACTAGCAAAAAGGGTTTGTCTGAAAAAATAAATGTATCATGTTATAACCTTTTACTGTTTTATTGTTTCACTTAAATAAGTCTTCTCAAACCCCACAGAACTTTTAATTCTTTCTCAGGATTTAAACTCTATCTCACATTACAACTTTGTATGGATTTGTTTTATCACTTCCAGATCTTAGACAACCTAAATTCTCTAAGGCAAGGGACTATGTCCTATTATCTCTAAATCCCTGGGTGCTCCCAAGAACAATGTCTTGGATATAGCTGACAATCAATATGCATTTGAATCTTATTTATCCTTGATTCCATTCTAGGTATCTTGCAGCAAATTTTTCCATTAATCAACCAATTTTTCAAGCTTCCCTTGGGAGACGGAATCCTTCCAGAAACATCCAAAGAGCTGAAACGAAGTCCTTTCCAGAGAAGTCATGTTGATCCACATGTGCATATATAACTTCTTTGTTAAGTTTAACATTAACTCCCAGGAACTCACCCATTTGGGTCTAACATAAAAACAGAGGAAATACATGGATATTCTATCTAATCACATGTCATATCCAACATATAGACATTTCAAAAGCAGAGAAATCCATAAGATTCACAAGTTTATAGCTATAAGATAAACAATTCCAAATATGAAGCTAAAAATTAAACTACTAAGTACATTTATAAAAATACCAAGATATTCTTCTCAGTTTAGAAAATTTTAAAGGCAAAATTTATATTTTACATACACTTACACACACACACTGGGATGACCCCTGGGATATTTTGGGTTATTGGTTCTAGGACCCTGTCTTGGGTAATAAAATCCATGGATGGCTCAAATCCTTTATATAAAATGGAGTAGTATTTGCAAATAACCCATGGACAGACATCATACTTTAAATCATCTCTAAATACTTAAAATAACTAATACAATGTAAATGCTATGTAATTAGTTATTATACTGCCCTATTTGGGGAATAATGACAAGGGGAAAAAGTATGTACATTTTCAGCACAGACACAACCATATCCATTTTTACCCTGAATGTTTTCAATCTGTGATTGACTGAATCCATGGATGAAGAATCCACAGATACAGAACCAACTATATATATTTATATTACAACCAAGACTATTCTTTAGGTTTTACATATCTTCATACTTAGAAAAACATTTTAAAGGGGCCAAATACATATTAACTTAAAAAGGGATTTTATAGAAAAGATTAGAATGAAATAAAATGGTGTCTTACAGAGTCTAATCTTTCCTCTTGATGTAAAAATTGGGCAATATATGGCAGCTCCTGTGGCTCAGTGGGTAGGGCACCAGCCCCATATATGGAGGGTGGCGGGTTCAAACCTGGCCGGCCAAACTGCAACAAAAAATAGCTGGGCATTGTGGTGGGAGCCTGTGGTCCCAGCTACTCTGGAGGCTGAGGCAAGATAATCACCTAAGCCCAGCAGCTGGAGGTTACTGAGAGCTGTAACATCATGGCACTCTACCAAGGGTGACAAAGTAAGATTCTGTCTCGACAAAAAAAAAAAAAAAGAATTGGGAAATATCTTCAGGTGTAATACCAAGCATCCCCTGTTCTTAGAGGTACTGTATTCCTCTCTTTGGTTTCTTATTAAATATAGATGATGTTAAAGATAATGAGAACATTAAAAATAGAAAACCATTTGTATTCACTGAAAAGATGATCATGAACTACAAAAGATTAAAATTTTGCAATAGCACTTAGGAAACAAGAGTTTAATATAATTAATATATGAATATACAAAAATACAATATTATACAAAGCTTTCTTTATTCTTTTCTTTTTATAAAAGAGTCTCAAATGGGGCCAAGCATGTTGGCTCACACCTGTAATCCTAGCACTTTAGAAAGCCAAGGCAGGATGACTACGTGTGGCTAGGAGTTCAAGACCAGCAACATAGGCAACATAGTGAGACTCTGTCTCTACAAACAAACAAACAAACAAAAAAACCCCAAAAAACAATAGCTAGGTGTGTGGCATATATCTGTAGCCTGAGCTATTGGGGAAGCTGAGCCAGGAGGATCAGCTGAACCTTGAGTTCTGAAGTTAGAGTGAGCTATGATCATGCCACTGAACTCTAACCTGGGCAACAGACTGAGACCTTGTCTCCAAAAAGTAACACCCATAAATAATTTTTAAAAAGAGTCTCAAATGGAAGGCCACCTTCATCACTGATATCACTGATAATGGATCATTTCATAGACTTTCTGTTGCAGTATGGTATATTTTTTAATTCATATCAACAGTGGTAAACCAGAGTATTATAGGCAATGGCATATAGTAAATGAATTTTGAGGCTTTGAATATTAGGTAAATCAAACAGGCATACCTTGTTTTATGGCACTTCACAATATTTCAAAACTTTTCACTATTACTATATCTATTATGGCAATCTGTAGTCAATGCTCTTTTTTTCCCCCTATGGCAAAGTCTCACTCTGTCACCCTGGGTAGAGTGCAGTGGTGTCATTGTATTTAACTGCAACCTCAGGCTGCAAGGCCCAAGTGATCCTCTTGCCTCACCTGCCTAAGTAGCTGGGACTACAAGCATGTACCACATGTCTGTTCAACTTTTTTCTTTTTTAGTAAAGATGGGGGTCTCAGTTTTTCTCAGGCTGGTCTTGAACTCCTGAGCTCCTGCTATCCTCCTGCCTCAGCCTCCCAGAGTGCTAGGATCACAGGCATAAGCCACTACACATATCCAATCAGTGATCTTTGATGTTACTATTTTAATTGTTTTGGGGCATCACAAACTGTACCCATATAAGGTGGCAAACTTAAATGATTAATGTGTTAAGTTGTTGACTACTCCACCAAAAGGCAGTTACTCCATCTCTCTCCCTCTCATCTGGCCTTTCTATTCCCTGAGACAAAATAGTATTGAAACTAGGCAAATTAATAACTGTGAAATAAGCCTTAAGTGTTTAAGTGAAAAGCAGAGTCACAATTCTCATTTTAAATCAAAAGCTGGAAATGATTAAACTTAGTGAGAAAAGTTGAAAGCTGAAAGGCCAAAAGTTAGGCTTCTTGTACCAAACAGACTTGTTACTAAATACAAAGAGCAGTTATTGAGAGAAAATGAAAGTGTTACTCCAGTGAACATGTAAATTATAAGAAAGTGAAACAGTCTTTTTGTTGATACAGGCAAAATTTTAGTAATCTGGACAACCACTACATTCCTATTAAGCCAAAATCTAACCCAGAGTAAGGCCCTAACTCAGTTCTGTGATGGATGAGAGAAGTGAGGAAACTGCAGAAGAAAAGTGAGAAGGTAGCAGGTGTCGGTTCCTGAAGTTGAAGGAAGGAAGCCATCTTTATAACATAAAAGGGCAAGGTTAAGGGGAAGCTGCAAGTTATCCAGAAAATCAAGCTAAAATTATTGATGAAGGTGATACCATTCACTGCACAAAATATTTTATTTTCTATGTGTAGGAAATAGCCTTCTATTGGAAGAAGACACCATCTAGGGCTTTCAAACCTAGAGGAAAAGTCAATGCCTGGCTTCAAAGCTTCAAAGGACAGGCTGACTCTCTTATTAGGGACTAATGTAGCTGGAGGCTTTAAATTGAATCCAATGCTCATTTTCCATTCTGAAAATCCTTGGGCCCTTAAAAATGATGCTAAATCTATTCTGCCTGTGTTCTAGAAATAGAACAAAACCTAGATGACAGGATGTCTGTTTACAGAATGGTTTACTAAATATTTGAAGCCTACTGTTGAGACCTACTGCTCAGAAAAAAAGATCCTGCTCCCTGAAAATTCACCTGGGTCACCAAGGCAATATATATAGAAATAAATGTTTTCCTACCTGCTAACACAGCATCCATTCTGTAGCCTATGAATCAAGAATTAATTGTGACTTTTAAGTATTATTACTGAAGAAATTAATGTTTTACGTCTATACCTGTCAGAGAGAGTAACTCCTCTGTTGGATTTGGGTAAAGTAAAGCGTAAACTTTGTAAACAGGATTCACCATTTTACGTGGCTTAAGAACATTTGTGATTCATGGGAGAAGGCAAAAATATTAACATCAACAGGAGTTTGGAAGAAGATGATTCCAACCCTCATGGACGACTTTGAGGGCTTTAAGACATCAGTAGGGGCTCAGCACCTGTAGCTCAGCGGCTAGGGCGCCAGCAGTATACACCGGAGCTGGTGGGTTTGAACCCAGCCCGGGAATGCCAAACAACAATGACAATTACAATAAAAAAATAGCTGGGCATTGTGGTGGGCGCCTGTAGTCCCAGCTACTTGGGAGGCTGAGGCAAGAGAATTGCTCCAGCCCAAGAGTTTGAGGTTTTTGTGAGCTGTGACATCATGGCACTCTACCGAGGGTGACATAGTAAGACTCTGTCTCAATAAAAAAGACTTTAGTAGGGAAGTTAACTGCAGATATGATGGAAATACTAAGAGAACTAGTTTTGGAAGTGGAGCTGAAAGATGGACAGAAATGCTGCAATCGAATTATCAAACTTTAACAAATGAGGAGATGCTTCATATTGATAAGTGAATAAAAAGGTTTATTGAGATGGAATTGACTCTCAAGATGCTGTCAACACCAAGAAAATGACAACAAAGCATTTAGTAGTCCATAAACTTTGTTGATAAAGTAGCATCAGGGTTTGAGAAGACTGATTCCAATTTTGAAAGAAGTCTTGTTGTAGGTAAAATGCTATCAAATAGCATCACATGCCCCAGAGAAATCTTTTGTGAAAGAAAGAATCAATCATTGAGGCAAACCCCATTTCTGTCTTATTTTAAGGAACTGCTACACCTATCTTAACCTTCAGCAACCATCACTCTGATTAGTTCAGTAGCCATTACCATCAAGGTTAGACCACTAGCAAAATAATTATGATTTGCTAAAGGTTCAGATGATCATTAGTATTTTTTAGTAATAAAGTACATTAAAGTATGGGTATTGTTTTCTTAGACATAATGCTATTGCATACTTAATAGACTATGGTATTATATAAATGTAACATAAAGGTAAACCAATAATAAATGTACCGGTAGACCAAAAAATTAGTGTAACTTGCTCTATTGTGATATTCACTTTTTGAGGTGGGATAGAACTGAACCCAGAGTATCCCTGAGGTATGCTTGTACTCCAAATATATATTTTCCTTAATACTCAGGTCATCTTAGTTCATTTATCTAAATTATTAGACTGGCACACAAAACCTCTCTCGATATACCTCCAGATTCTCTCTCACCCCCTTCTCACTCATCTTCTCTCATATAGCCTATCCTATTCCCTAAACATAATGCATTTTCAGAGACTATTTACTCTGCATGCCCTTTACCTGCTCCATTCCCTGGGGACTCTCATACATGGTTAGAGATCCAACTCAAATGTTAACTTCTTTGTTTATAAATCATTTACTTCCTACTTTTATTATTTTGGTGCTTCATAACTTGTCACCTGGCCTACTGCAGGGATTCTTAAATGATCTCCCTATCTCTTGTTCTGTACACATTCTACTCCTAATTCACTTTCTGGCTGCTGACAAAGTCATATTTATGAAACAGAAATCTGATAATGCCATTCTTCCCTTAAAATCCCTCACTAAGTAGCATGCTAGTATCAAGAGATACAGCACAAAAATTCCTTTACACGGAGAATAAGGCCTTTTGAAATCCAGATCCAATTCAATGCCATCATCTCTTTTCCTGCTACTCCCCTCCCATCCTGCCCCTGACAAGCTGAACAATAGTCCTCAAAAATCCTCCCCCCACTTGGTGCTGCTGCACATGCCATTTGCTTTCTCTGGATGCTTTCTTTTCCCTGTTCTGTCTTCCTAATGATTCTCCTGTAAAATTTTAATTCAACCATGATTGCATACCTTAAATAGCACCAAAATGTTTTCACTGAGATAAACACAATCCTGCTCTCTAAAAGCTTTCACTGTGATGGAAGAAACACAATTTTGAAGAATTTTAATACTAAAAATGCAACAAATAAATACAGTCACAAGAAGAAAATAATACAGCAGAAGTGACTAGGATTATCGTGATATGTTTTCTGGGAAAGGTGCCTCTGGAACTGAGTTTTGAAGAATGATTATATCTCTTGTGAACTATAAGCAAAAACAGCTCAGAGGGAAAGAGAACATACTAATACACAGAATCATGAGACAGCACGGTATCATAATAAATATTGCTAGCTCTACATTGCCAGAACAACAGGTGATAAAGTGGCAGGTGATGAAGCTTAGAAGGCAGCTGATCCAAATCATGAAGGTACTTTGATGTAAGAAGCTTTAGCATTATTCTCTAAGAGCAAGAAAGAGGAGAAACAGAAGCAGGTTTTCATTCAAGAAAGATTAGTATAGTTACCTGTGAGAAAGACTAAAGGATAAATAAGACCAAAGAAAGCTAAGCCAATTATAAAAGATTATATTGCTCAAGGCAAGAAATGGTAATGACTTTATTTGTGAGAATAGCCCGTGGAAGATGGAGAAAAGAGAACAAGTTACAGAGGAATTTAGGAAGTAGAACAAACAGGATTTAATAATATTCAAGAGTAAGGGGAAAATCTAAGCTAACTTCCAGGATTCTAGCTTATAAATTTAGTGACATTCTGGGATTACTTGCCTAAATAAGAAATAGAGAAACAGTAGGCTTTCTGTTTGACTTTGGTACTAGCCTTAGGGGGCTGACCATGAAGAGAATAAAAACGGACAAATTTGGTTATGAACTGGCTGTGAGAAAATATGCAATCCAGTGATGATTCCAACAAGCAATTAGAGATATGAACCTGGACTTTACTTAAGTAGATATATTTATAATAAAAATTCTACTTAGGAGTTATGAAATACCAGCACATTGTAGCTGAAGTCAGGAAAGCAAACCTGATCCTTTAGAAGATACAAAGTGAAAAAAGAAAGAGGCAGAGGGACGGAAGTGTGGCGATGATAACCTGTATGCAGGAGAAAAAGAGTCCCTAACAAGACTGAGGCCACATAGTCACAATAGTAGGAGGGAAACAGGATCGCACAGTGTCATGAAGACCAGTTGTGGATGAGTATACTGGGGAAATGCTTATGTGAAAGCATTCTCATTAATGGCAAGGTAGAAACAACTGAGAGAAGGAATGCAAGCTGGGAACCTCCACTCTGAAGCCCTGTGACTCTTCCCTCTCTCATTCCTCAAGTACTTCAAGTAAGAGTTATACCTTGGTAGCACTTTCTACAACATTATTTTGCAGACCTTATACAGTGCTATTTAAAAATTATATATTTTGTCCATATTAAGACTATAATCTTGAATACAGGGACCAGTGCCTTCATGGTACACAGCATGTAGTTCCAAGTGCCAAATATATGTTTGGTCAGTGACTAGCAGAATTTTATTTGTTTGTTTGTTTGTTTATTGTTGGAGACAGAGTCTCACTTTGTCGCCCTCTGGTAGAGTTTCATGGTGTCATAGCTCACAACAACCTCACACTCTTGGGCTCAGGAATCCTCTTGCCTAAACCTCCCAAGGAGCTGAGACTACAGGTGACTGCCACAACGCCCAGCTATTTTTAGAGATGGGGTCTCAATCTAGCTCAGGCTATTCTCAAAACTGTGAGGTTGGGTGATCCACCTACTTTGGCCTCCCAGAGTGCTGGGATTATAGGTGTGAGCTGCCGCACCCCAGCCACAAGCAGAATTTTAATATGCATATTTGTTTACACATACTAGACTGTGAGCCACTCAGAAGGAAGGACCATTCCATTTATGTAGTTTCCTCAGGACCCTGCATAATATCTGCAACAGATGGGACTTCAATAAATATCAATGAAACAATTAAAATGAATAAAGTATCGATGGCTGTTTCCTAATGCAATTTTGCAAGATTTTATAATTTTCTAACAGAATACACATACATTTTTGTCAATTTTTTCCAATAGCAATGTTGGAAAAAAAAACTCCACTTAAACATCCACCAAAAGGTACTGCTTATCAGGAAAAAAATTCTTTATAGCAGAAGTAGCAAAGCAAGTAAACATACAAGGGAGGGTTTAATAGTTTACAATAGCTAGATTGAGGAAGACCAGTAATATCATTTTTTTTCCTTATCATATCTCTGTGAAATAAGAGGTGGTCAATAAAGAAAAAAGAAACCAGCATGGCAGTATTCACACAGGAAATAGTCCAGCAGCAGGCAGACATTACAAAGCATTGCAGGAAAATTGATTTTTTTTTTTTTTGAAACAGAGTCTCACTTTGTCACCCTGGGTAGAGTGCTGTGGCATCATAGTTCACAGAAACCTCAAACTCTGAGACTTAAGAGATCCTCTTGCCTCAGCCTCCTGAGAAGCTGAGATTACAGGCACCCACCAGAACACCTGGCAAGCTTTTCTATCTTTAGTAAAGCTGGGGTCCCACCTTTGCTTAGGCTGGTCTTGAACCCCTGAGCTCAAGCCATCCACCCACCTCAGGGTCCCAGAGTGCTAGGATTACAAGGCATGAGCTACTGCACCGGCCTAGGAAATTTTTTTTCACAAGATCAGGGTCTGATACAGTGGCCAGGTGGAAAAGAGAAGTGATTATTTTATCAGCATATAAAATCAATAATAAGAGTAACTCAGCTGAAGAAAATATAAAACCTATAAAGGAGTAATGCTATAGTATTGTAGCTGTGGAAGTTTCATACTTAAAATTTTTTGAGTTGTCACATGACTGGGAAATGCAATGGGGAATTTTGTAACTGAGCTACACAATGCCAAACTGCACAGATGATATCTGTTCTTCAACAGCACTCAAAACCTGGTGTAAATTAATTTATGTGACAATAGTAGTTGGATAGTATAAGAACATGTTTGGCATAGGATGCAATGAATAAGGAGAACTGAATAGGAGCCAACAGAATTCTTGGATCCAAAAAAAACTTCTCCCATTTTACTCACTGGAAGGTAGTAATAATGGAATAAAAAATAATCAGAAGATGTAGAGAAATCCAAGGCAGGGGTGGCACAGTACTGGCAGAGGGATATTCTATAACATTTCCCCTTAAAATATGACAGTTACAAATCTATCCCTTGTTGTCTTATTTCTTTCTGTTGCTTTAGGACCTCGAATTGTTCTGGATTATCAGTGCTAGACATCTGTGTACTGTAGCTGCCTATTCCTGATGACGACATTGACTCCAAGGAATTTAAACTTCCATATCTGTTTATTGTCTCAGGGTGTCTGATTACATCCATCTCTTGCTCTGAGAGTTTCTCCTGACGTAAGGAAGAAAAAAAATGGTATAATAAATTAATCTGTCAAATAAAAAAATGTGAAAGGGAACACCAGTTCTCAAAGCATGGAATTTCAATGTTGGTTAGATACCTATATAATACAGATAAACAATTAGTTGCCATAATAAACAATATACTTCGATATAAAAACACAACTGTAATTTGTATCTGTATAATCTGCACATTAGTAGCTGCAGCCCAAAGTTTCACTGGATTTCTCTTCTCAGTTCATTCTTCATGAGAAATAGTTTCTAATAACGCTAGGGTAGCCCTATAGTTCTGAGTTTTTCTCTGAGTAAGGGTAAACATCAAACACAGATAAACAATTCAGCCTTCTCAAAATATATAAAATTTTATGTTTCCTCTATAATTACTTTATAAAAATAAATATATAAATATAGTTGCATTAATTTAACTTCCCTTTATATAATATTCAAAATATTTCTAGGAAGATGTAGAAAGAAAACATAGTTTGGATAACTAAGTTGGAAATTTCACAATTTTAAAGCTACTCATTTAACTCAGAGAGAGCGTTTCCTCATGGGTTAAATGAATAAATACATCATGAAACTGGTTTAATAACATCTGTAGCTATCCTCCAAAGTTTCATTTACTTAAAATGATGACAAATTACAATACAAAATGTCACCTTACCAAGAGTTGCCTGAGAGTTGGGATTCACATACTGATCCTTACTCCATGCAACCACACGTTTCAAAATTGACACTAAGCATTCTAAACCTTTTTTCCTCGGGCTCAATTCCTACAAAAGAATTCATATTTTTTCTGGCATGTCTGTACATACCTTAATATGCAAATATACAGATAAATATATATGTTGATATACAAACTATAATAGAATCACCAAAGACATACAATTCAACAACCTGTACTTATTATTCAGTTTATTTTGGATATCTAACTCTCATCAATCTATTTATTTATTCTTTACCTTTCTAAATAGCCAGGTAGTACGTTATAAAAAGAGTTATAATGAGTAGATCACATCACCTGATCTGACTGTGCTACAATGTATCTATTCCGCAGCCACCTATCACTATCCATGGAAGTTTTGTTTCTTAAGCTTCAGAACTATAAAGGAAAATAAAAACCTCAGGACCTTTCCAAACTCCTTACGCCAAAGGAAAGATCAAACCTGGAGGCTGAATCATGCAACAGTCGTTACTAACATTATACATTATGCAAATTCCCACAGAAATATAAAAGGCCTTAGACATCTGTGAAGGGCTGTCCCCACAGATCATTCATGAGGAAATGGATAATGAAATTTTCTGAAATTTTTTTTACAAAAACAGTCACAGACATGTCTGTTTAGGATGTGCCCTACAGCTGGCTTCACGAGCCTCAGTTCATTGAGATCCTTGTTTTGGTCACTCATTTCAGTTGCCACTTGATAACCAGGAAGGCATCCCCCCAGTTGCACCCCTTTAACTTTTAGTGATTCTCCTATTGGTGCTTGGTATTGGCTAGAGTTTTACTCTGAACTTGTGTGGTTCACCAGTGCTCAGTGACTGCTCTCTCCCAAGGTTCCTGTCTCAAAATTTTCAGTTGGAGATATAAGGCTGATCTTGCCAGGGAACTCCCTAAAAGAATTTTGCCAACTTCTGATAAGATGAGTTTCCTGTTTATGTGACAACTGTTAGCAGAATTTGGCTAGGGCATCATCTCTAGGTAAGGAGCTGGTTTGGGGTTTCCGTTTAGAATTTAATAGCTGAAGGTTAAGGTTCATCATCAGCTGGCTGTAAGTTCTTATG
>CAUYTI010115823.1:0-39689 GCA_963575145.1 Galago senegalensis
AAGCAATAACTGAGAAAATGACATGAAGGCTGTGTTGACCAGTGCGATGGAAGTATTTCAGAATGCATGTGAAAACCCCACACTGTACCCCAGAAGTGCATTAATGTACATAGTTAACATTCAATAAAAAAAAAAAGAAAAAAAAGAAAAACAGATGGTGGTGGGCTCTAGATAAATACTTTTAAAGGCTGAAATTTTTTGTTCCTTGCTTTAAAGATCTCTGTCCCAAGACATAATACTTTTTAAAGTAATACTGCCTTTTTCCTGCACAATAATAATTTGAACACCTCACACAAAGGTTTTGTCTTCAGGTTCTTCAACAAAAAGAACCAGGCCTTTGAAAAAGGACTCAGTGCAAGACTGGAGCAGTCACAGACAAAATAATCCTGAAGCAGCTTATAGTGACAGAAAGTAAGGAAGTGCTCAAAAAAATAATAAAAACCCATCTTGAAGATGGCTGGGGATCTACCAGAGGAGGATAGAAGTCAGCTGAAAGAAGTCCCAGGGGCTGAAGCTGGAGCATTGTGAGTCAAAAGCATAAGTAGTATTGTACAACAACCCAAATTATAAAATAAATATTCATGAGTTCACACGTATGTAAATATTGATCAAATATATTAATACATAAGGGAAATGAAAAATTGTTGAACAAAAAATTCCAAATAAATTATGTAGATCATTATCCCTCAGAGAAATGGGGCATGGTTTCCCACTCAAATGTGGTTTGAACATTGCCTCTTTGGGATGAAATCATTTCTGATACCTTCAATCTCATATTTCTGGCCGACTTAGGTTATCAGTGTTTTTTGCAAGCTGTTTCATAAGACATGTGCTTTTTTGAAAAGCTAGTTTATTATTATTTTGAAGTGATAGAAGCCGACTCCCAGAAGCATGCTAAACATGCAGCAGTGAAGCAGTTGGCCTGGATACAGGCAGATGCTTTGACCATCGAAATCTTAATGACATTTTTGGCATAAATTTAAAAAATAATTCAAAAATCCACATGGAACCACCAATGATCCAGAGTAGCCAAAGAGAACTCGAGAAAGAAGAACAAATCTGAAGTTGATATCACACTTTCTGTTATCAAAATATATTATGAAGCTACAATAATTAAAACAGTATGATGCTGGCATAAAAGACAGACATAGATAAATGAGACAGAATAAAAAAGCACACAATTAAACCAAATGCATCTGCAATCAATTGGTATTTGATAAGTATGCCAAGGAAATACAACTAGGGAGAGGTCTAGTCTCTTTAACACAGGGTATTGGGAAGATTGGATATCCACATAAAAAAGAATGGAATTAAAACTTTATTTTTCATCATATCCAAGAATCAACTGAATAGATTAAAGATTTGTATGCAAGACATGAAAGTATAAAACTCTTAGAAGTAAACATGGGGTAAAGTCGTATAACATTAGTTTTGGCAATAATTTCTTGGATATAACACCAAAATAACAAAAAGTAAAATCAAAAATAGATAAGGACTGCTGCACACAAGGGAAATGATCAACTTAATAACACAGAGCAACAACTAGGGGAAGATGTTTGTAAATCATCCATTTAACCAAACACTGTCATGCACCTTTGGTAGTCACATAAAATATATAGGTTAAATTTAAAACAACAGTGTGTAAAAACTAAAGGAGAAATAGAAGTGAAAGAAAAATTAAATGACATTATTTACATTTTAAAATTAGTAATATGTAAATTATTCTTTTATGCTACTTAGTAGATTATTTTTTATTAAGTCATATACACATAAATCATGAATACACTTATGCATATGTCGGGAACAATGGGTTGATTTTTTTATACAATTTGCCATGCTTACCTCAAACTAATTAATATAGCTTTCGCCTCATTTACTTGATTACTGCATTAAGACATTTATGTTCTACACTTGATAGATTTGACTTGTACCCTTGCAATATGCTCCATAGGTATGTTCTTACTCATTTTACATCATTATAAGCGGTTACTCCCTGGTCTATGGAATATAACTCATCTGATAGTCTTTGGTAACTAAGGAAGGAAAGACGCCTTTAGTTTTCATCTGTTCATTTAGCCTGACTTACCAGTTACACAGATAGTCTTTCAAGATGGATTCCCTCAAAGCATCACCTGTGCTATCAAGGCCATTGTGAGGTTTTTGTTACCAGTTCAAAGCAAGGCAATTACAGAAAGTGAGAGTAAAGGTCTATACACGTAGCAATTTGGGAGCACTATTTTATTCTAACATTTAAAAATTAAAGTTATATTTTGCAATATTCTTCACTACATATATTTAGTAATTTCAATAACTTTATTTTACAAAAAATGAAGTCTACAATGGATTGATATAAACTGGCCTTGACCACTAATGGTGTGACAACCCTGCCCAGATCATATTTACATGTTTGCTTTTTAGTCCTTTAATGTGAATGTGGGTGGATGTTAGGAAGAAAATTTGAGTTTAATCATAATTTAATCAGAGAGAATCTATTGGTTGGTTAATGGATGAGAAAAAAAGAGATGATACAAAGAAGTTCACAAGCAACATGGAGGGAGAAAAATAGATAAATAAATGATGAACAGAAGAGAAAAAAGAAATAGAAGCAGATAAAAACAGGAGGTGGAAAAGAATTAACACATAAAGAGTAAATATTTCTTTCCCCCAGATGAAGTTTATCTAGATAGTGTGGCCAATAAGTGTTTGCAGTTCTATGCATCAAATAAACCATTTTTAAAAATTCAATTCATTTTAAAAAATTCAAAGCCAATTTTATAGCTAGTATTTACAGTTGATGTGTTAACTAAGATTAAAATGAATAGCATTGCACTAAAACTGGAAAATGGTTTGAACTTCCATTTTTCTTATTGCTACCATATGATTTATATTAAATAAAAAGCCATTATCATTTTTCAATTACAAAATATAAAGGCCATATGTCACTGGGCAGGATACCTGTATCAGAAGTGTATGACTTCAAATGACAGCAAAGATGCTCTGACAGAGCTCACAGTTCCAATCTTTCAAGACGAATACATGCAAGTTCTGGAGCTCCTCTGTACGGCATGTTGCTGTTATTAACAACGTTTAGTGTATACTTAGTTTGATACATGAGAAGATCTTGTGCTAAGTGTTCTGTCTGCTAAATATGTAAAAATAAAGGTGGTAGGGGAGAATGTTTGGATGTGATGGGTATGTGTATGACCCGGACTGTGGTGGGTCATAAGTATGCAGTGCCTACTTATCTCCAAACTCATCAAGTTGTGCGTATTACATATGAACAGCATCTGGCATCTCAGTAGCTCTCCCATGAAGTGGATTTAAAATTAAATATTTCAAAAATAATGGACCAACCGTTATAATTTTAAAAAATTGATAGTAGAAATCATGATCTGTCTTTGGAGTATACGTAAAACAGTATTCTGTTTTCAATGAGACCCTCGATTTCCCTACAATCAGAGTACTTTAGCTTTATTTTACAACAATATGAAGACAGTGAAAATGAGGAGCAACTGATGATTTCCAAAGCCAATGAGTGGGAGGCTTTTTCTTTTTCTTTGCCCGCAGTTCTGTATTGTTTTCTTTACAGGCAATGAGAATTATAATACTTACTTTGTCACTTGCAAAAAAGAAAACGAATGCCAAGAAATAAGTACTACCTGCCTCTACAGTCATGTTTTAGCATTTTGGCGTATGAGAGATGGGATGAATTCTGGAGAGGCTGCATGAGCAACAATGGGAATGTAAATTCAGCTCTCCATGCAAAGGCTAACTGACATGCAGGTTGTTCCGCTAACTAAAATTATGTTAGTCTACAATTTTCTTAATAATTAGTCTTTCTTATTGCAATTTCATATTATGAAATAGGAAAGTTCTCTTGCTTAGTCATTACAGCATCAAACAGTAACCTTCTTCATAAATTACCATTTTCGTGACACATTTGGTCACCTTTTCTAGAATGTATCCCATTTGCCTTACACTTTCTCTTATTGCAAATCTTTTCAATGACTAGAGAATCCAAGATATTTTTCTCAAAAAATTATAACTCTATTCCCCAAACTTAGTCTTTTCTGTTCTTCCAGGTTCCATTAGAATCCTTTCATTTGTTTCTCTGATGCTTACTCATTAAAACTGACATTATACTGAGACCAAATGTGCTTTGCCATACGCATTTGAAAAAGTTTATAGGTATTATGATTTTCTCCCTGATACTTGTGATATGCTGTTACTCATTTATTGTCTTAAGTATCTTTTCTTTTCTATCCTTTTTTTTTTTTTTGAGCCAGAATAATAGCACAGAAAATCAGGACTGCAAAGTCTAATATAATTCTTAAAATGCTGTCTGTACCTAGCTTTGAGGCCCTGGCTATAGACCAGTCATTCTCTTTCATGAGAAGTCATCTGCGTCCACATCCCGTCCACCTCATATCTAGCCTCTCACAAAATGAGTCACTCTTCTCCTTCCCTAAACAGTACAGGCCCAGGTATCATACAGCCAAGGACAGCCCCTCGGTACATGCCCTAGGCCCCTAAAATTATATAAAGTGACCCACCCTAAATCTGCTTACACAGCCTCATTTACTACCACAAAACAGCAGATGTTCTTGTCCAAAGTTCCCACCTTGCAACTGAACCTGGTGATTCCCTGTGTGGCACAATGGGGCATGAGGCACTCCCTTTTGGGATCAATGAGTGTAATAAACTCCCTTTTCAACTCATGTATGCTGGAGGTTGAAATTTTTGTATTAAATTTATTTATGTTACCGATAAAAATTAAAGGAACAAAAGTTTGAAGAGAAAAATATTTTATCATAGTCCATTGTTGAGTTATTTGCCATTCCAAAAATGGAACACTAGGAAAATGCATGCTGCATTGTACATAACGTATAAGATCATGTTTCTTATCTCAGGAGGTGGTGACATCTGCTATTCAGTGTGATACTCAACAGAACACTTCACGAGTTAGGCAATGTCATGTTTTTCATATAAGTAGTGTTCCTGTGACATTGACCACACCACATTTGCTTTCCCTGTTTGACTATCATGTGATTCATGTCATCTAGACTTGAGTCAATGTTACACTTCTGAAAAGACCTTCCTCCTCAGCCAGGCTCTGGAGGATGACCAGGGATCTCTGGATAATGGCATACCATATCTAGATGAAACTGCAGAAATTTCATAGGCTCCTCATCCTTTGTTTTATACAGTTGCTGAGCATTGTATAAGACCAATTCAAACAGAACGAAAGAGGGCTTAAATACCATCTCTTTCCATGGACAGATGCCTGGTACTTATCAGTGTTGTCATCAGCTCTGTCTATGCCTCCCCAGAAATCATGATACACTTTGATTGTGTTTGGATGCCAAACTTGGATCTTCTTTTTTAGGTTCTGGGAATAACTATTGACAAGACACAGGGGACTGACACTGGCACCAGATGAGGAAACAGTGACAACACTATCTTGATTCCAGACAATATTGCCTTTGCCATCAACTTGATACTCAAATATACATCATTCTTTTTTGTTCAGCACTCACTGTACCTGTGGCCTGATATCCCGTTGAACTGGGCTTATCAAGAAGTGCAATACTGGTGAGAAAGTAATTGAAAAATGTTATTGTCTGGGGTGTGCCTCTTCAACTGCCCCATTAAACTGAAAGACAGATGATACACCAACGCCATATTCCTAATGTTGAGTATTTGGGTTTTTACTCAGATATGGTGAAACTAGCTAATGTAGCCTACACAAGTTACGCCAGACCAAAACTTATAGCCAAATCAAATGGGCTTTCCTCTAATACAGTGTTTGCAACTGTGACCACAATAGTAAGGAACCATGCATTCATCAAAGCTGCAATATGGTTCACTGGGACAAATTTCATACACCTCTCATTGAGGGCAGATCCAAATTTGCATTGTCAACACCATGCAAATTAGAAAATATAGTTTCAAAGTGGTCATGTTTTATGGCAGCACTGATGGCTACATATTGCACATTGTTGTTTGTTCCTAGAACATGCGCCTTCCAGGAGCTGAGCCATTAACCACTCAGAAAAATAATTCCCAGAAAATATTTGTATTTGGAACTAGTCACGCCAAGATTTACATTCTTCCTTGCAGTGTATAGGTTGGAGTACATGGCAGTGTGCTCTGTGTCCTTGTCATCAAGAAAAAGGTCAAGAATTTCTGTGGGAATTCTCATTCAGTGAAGAAATTGGTGGTTCTGTAATTCTACCTGCTATGGATGGTGTAGTTAGGTCAGCTTTATTCCATTTGTAAACAGTTTTTGTCACTTTCTTTTTCTTTGATGGAGGAGGTTGCTGCATGGTAGACAAGAGATGCAACTTCATCATTAAGAGAGTCATCTTCAAGTGCACATGAGGTATCATCTGAGTCAGACTCAGTGTCACAGCTATCTTAAATAGGATATGCAGGTGTGTACAATAAGGATCCTGGTAGATTATTCATTGTTCCTCCTTCTTGTGGAGCATAGAAGCATAACATGGAGCATGGTAGCATAACACTTGTGTCTATGCTACCATCCGTCTCTAACAAGTCAGTTGTTTCACATAAATGTAGAGTTCAAGCATCTTAGGACTTGCAAATGATTTCAACTATTTGTAAAAAAAAAATGACAAAAGAATATTATTAGTCATAGTAGTAATGGTCTTGCTTAGAATTCCAAAAATGGAACATGCAAAATATCAGACCCATAACTGATACAACAATAATAATTGCATTATTTTCTTTTCATAGCACAATGGCATAACTAGTAGAGAAGTAATAGAAAAAAAATTACCAGTATAAGATGTAGGTGCAGTAAAGTTATACTTGCTTATCTTTGAATGATTCTTCAAAATTTCCCAAAAATTCACATCATTTTTTGACAAGCTCCCAGTATTCCCCTATCTGCAGTAGTTACTAAGCCCATGATAGCCTGTACCCTCAGGAGGCAGACATCTGTGAAAAATCAGACCTCAGTAATTACTTTGAGCAGTGGAATATAAATAATTCCCATAGCTCTACTGTTCAAATAATGGAACATGAAGCATAAGTATGTTTGAAGGTAGTCAATGCCTGATCTGTTGGTCTTACCATAACTAAATAATCACAGAAACAAAATATTTTAATACAAAGATAAAAAATAGAGATAAAAAATATGATAGCATACAGAAATTAGTATTTTATTATGTTCTTGCTGATGCTAGGATGTAACTATATGCAGAGTACTATGGGAGGGCACTAAAGATGAACGGTTAATTTATTATACTCGGGAAGTATCAGGGATCTGTTGCTGCATAATGAATCATCCCCAAGTTTAATGGCTTGAAACAACATTATATTTAGCTCATTATACTGTGTGTAGTTTAGGTGACCATTCTGGTCTGCAGTAAGGTTGATTTCAGATAGCTTGCTGGTGGCTCTGTACTTCACTGCACTGGCTGGTGGCTTAGTTGGTGAATGGATAGTCTAGAATAAACAGGTTGTCACTCACCTATCAACACATTTTCAAGTAGGACAGTAAAGGTGGCTGGCTGTGTGTTTATCAATGTTGAAGAAGCTAATTGTTTTTCCTCTCATGATGGCTGCAGTGTTTCCGTGTGTCATAAGGGAGAAAATTGAATTCTTGAATCAGAATTCGCACAGTGCCACCTGCCAATATGCTTTTGTTCAAACCAAAGGCTCAAGGGAATAAGAAAATAAACTCCATTTCTTGATGGAGAGAATCACAAAATATTATGACTATTTTTTGCAATCTACATAGAGTTAAGGAGTATAGTAATTAAGACATTTTCAAAGACCTTCAGAAAATCTTGAAAGAATAGATTTTTACCGCAAAAGAGTAACATTATGAAATAGAAGTAAATGTCACTATATCTAAATGTATCTACAGAATACAAAGATAAGGCCATGCATGGTCCAAGTAGTCTGTTTGATTTTAATTAAGGGTATTTTATAATATCTGAATTTATTTTAGACCCATGTCTTTATATGAAACATGTAACAAACATAAAAAAAGACATAAAAATTTCCAAAATTAAAATAAACTCTAAAAATGAGAAAAAATGAAAATTAAAGCAACAACATTCTGCAGGTGCTACTCTTCACCTGATTTTGAATTCTTTAGTTGCAACCCACTATCTCCAATGGTGAGGTAATTTTCATGAGGGGATTTCTTACAAAATTAAACCAACCCTTACTGTATCATCTAGAAATTGTGTTTTGTGGTATTTATCCAAATGACTTGAAAACTTGCATCCACACAAAAGTCTGCTTATAAATTTTCATAGCAGGTTTATTCATAGTTTCTGAAACCTGGAAGTACCCAAGATCTCCTTCAATAGGTGAACAGATTACAAGAAAAAAACCTGTCATACATTCATACAATGGAATATCATTTAGTAGTAAGAATAAATAAGCTATCAAGCTATGACAATATATGAAACAACCTAAATGCTAAGTGAAAGAGGCCAGGAATACAAACTATATAATCCCAATTATATTGAATTCTTGCAAAGGAAAAACTTTGCAGACCATAAAAAGATCTGACTAGGTAGTGTGCAGGTAATTTTTAGGGAAGAGAAACTATTCTGCATGATACAGTAATGGTGAATAAATTAATACATTTATCAAAATCTATAGAATTTATAATGTAAAAAGGAACTCTGACATGAACTATAGACTTTAATAAGGATGAACTAATATTGATTCATCAATGTGCAAATGTATCACGTCAGTGCAAGATGTTAGTGATAAGAGAGACAGAGAGTGTGAGAATTTCAAAGATCCTTTGTACTTTCTGCTTGATTATTCTGGAAACATAAAACTATTTAAAGTACAATCAATACATATGAAAATTTATGAATATTATGAAAAATATGTTTAAATACTTTTAAAATCAGTGGTCAGCTTGTATTGGGGAAGAATGGGAGATTTGCTTAGTGCAGTGAAATTATTTTAAATGATACTTTAGTGGTGAACACCAGACCTTAAAGCATTTGTCAAAACCTGTAGACTTCACAGCACAGAGAAAACTTTTATTTGCAAATATTAAAAAAAATCACAGACCTGGCGTGGTTGTGGAGAAAAGGGAACACTTCTACATTGCCAGTGGGATTGCAAACTAATATGTTCCTTTTGGAAAGACATCTGGAGAACACTTAAAGAACTAAAAATAGACCTGCCATTTTACCCTATAATTCCTCTATTAGGTATATATCCAGAAAACCAAAAATCACACTACAATAAATATATTTGTATCAGAATGTTCATTGCAGCCCAATTAATAATTGCTAAGTCATGGAAGAAGTCCAAGAGCCCATCGATCCACAAATAGATCAATAAATTGTAGTATATGTATACCATGGAATACTATGTAGTCATTAAGAAAGATGGAGACTTTACCTTCTTCATGTTTACATGGTTGGAGCTGGAAAATATTTTTCTTAGTAAAGTATCCCAAGAATGGAAGAAAAAGTATCCAATGTATTCGACCCTACCATGAAACTAATTTATAGCTTTCATAGGAAAGCTATGACCCAATTTTAGCCCAGGAATATGGGGAGAGGAGTGTGAAAAGTGAGAAAACAGAAAGAATAATGTTACAGTGATTATCCATGCATCAAGTCAGATGATTCTGGTTAAAAGTCAAAGGGTCTAACCGATATTGATCATATGTATTCTTGATGCAGTGTGACAAGAGTGCATTGCATCTCTGTGTTCTTCCTACTAAAACACTTTACATCTGTCTAATCTTAAGGAAAACATGAGACAAATCCCATCTGAGGGACATTCTACAAATACCTAACCAGTAATCCTTAAAATTGTAAGGGCAGCAAAATTAAGGGAAATCTTAGAGACTGGCACAGCCAAGGAAAGCCTAAAGAAATACATGTAATGACAAGAAATGTAATGTGGTGGTACCTTGAGTGGGAGACTTGAATACAGACACACATACACATACAGAGAATTAGAGGGAAAACCTGAGAAAGTATGAATAGAGTATGGACTATGTTTAATAACAGCATATCAATATTTGTTCATTAATTGAGTGTGCAAAAATTCTCTGTATGATCATTGCAATAACTCTGTAAATCTAAAACTATCCTAGAATAAAAAAAATTTATTTAAAAATGTATATGCATTCATAGATCTAACAAAATGTTCAAATTATGTAGCATTAGGAAAATGACATCTAATACCATGATTCAAGATGACTGTTTACCTAGTTGAACAACTTAAATGATAAAGATAGAAGGGCAAGGGTTGGGGAGTACATGGATCAAAGTGAACAGTCATGCACCACCCTGAAAGATTACTATCACATCTCTTTGGAAACAGAGGTATCTATTAATACCTAGTGTATGCATATCCTATAAAATAGCATTAAACTTTTTGCCAAAAGAGGTACTGCTAATCACACTACAGGATGGATCAAAATTGAAAAAGTAACCCAAATCTCAATTAACATTATAAAGGAAAATTAATTACAGCAGAATCAGACAATGGAATAGATTACAGAAAAAATGAACTACAACTGTATACAAAAAAAAATCAATTGTAGATGATGAACAGTGTTGTTCAAAAGGAATGAGACATTAAAAAGTGCCTAGATTATAGTTTCATGTCTAAAATAGGCGAAATGTAGAACATTGTCTTGGGTTGTGGTCCGTAGAGTGGTGTGAAGGATTCTTCAGCAGCACTGGTGATACTCCATGCATCTGTCTTCTCTCATGGGCGTATTTAGTTAGTAACAAATTCACTGAGCTAGATATAGTGTCGAGTCCTGCTGATGTCTGTGTTTCCCTACATAGTTTCTATGCTCTGGTCTGCATAATAGAACCTTGAAGAATTCCCTCAAACTTTGTAGGCAGTTATCTCAATTAATTTTAAGTAGTAATTAATATTTATTAAATATAATATGGCCTAAGGTTCATCTCATTTCAACCTCACAACAATCCTGTGAACTGGGTGTTCCCCAAAGTGTATGCATAACTAGAGTTAAATGATATGCATGGATTATACTCATGAATTATAAAGGCAGAATGTACTACTGCATGTGCTATCGCTTCCTTAAGAAAACTTCTGACAATTTTAAGAAAACGATATTAATTTGAATTTTCTATGTGAAGATACCAGTGATGCTAGAATTTAGAAGATCAGGACTATATCTGATTTAACACACAGTGGCCGGCTGTGAGAGGTCTTGCTAGTTGATCATGCTGACATACAAAGGAACAGATTAAACCCTGTACCTGTCTACATGGAGTTTATTCTGTGGTAGGGAATTCAGAAATGATGTATAATAAGAAAAATATAGATGCTAGATTTTTACTTTGCTTTGTTACAAACTAGTTTACTTACTGAGGTAGAGCCGCCTCTAAAATTATTGAAAGTTGATGGTTTGCAAACGTACCCACATTTTCTCTATGAACTAAAACTCTCATTTTGGAAGTTATAATGACAGATCTGCATGGAGGAGACAACTAAGTCATATCAGTCATTTTATAATGTCATAAAAAGCATGTTTTACTTTATCACTATCATTAGCATAAATCAATGTACCATGCCTATTATCTATAGAGGAATTCTTTTCATATCATTTAACTCTAGTGTTAGAAATGGAAAAGGAATATGATTTTGTTTTCATAATTTTTGCTACCCCAATGTGAACGTGGGGGGGTTGAATTCACATAACAGCCCTATCACTGCCAAAAAGTCTTCGGATAATGTAAATTAAAAAATAATAGAGTCATAACAATTATATCATAAGCTTGTTTGAATTTTAATATTTTAGTACATATCTATGGAGAGTAGGGGAAGAAGAATCTGCCTAGTTAGAATCTTTTCATCACCCTCTTTTGGCTTAAGAACTTACTAAGTTATTAATTTGATTGTACAAATAAAACCTGTATTATTGGCATGTTTACAGGTGTTCTGCCTGCAGACTATAGGGAAATATGCACGTTAGGTCAGTTGAATTGTGGATAACATAACTGCCATTGCACATGAGATGGTACTTAAAGCCCTTTTTAAAAGTTGATTCACTCTTTTGCAAAATATTTAATAAAAAGTTATTATGTATGAGGTGCACAACAGACTGAGTTCTTTGCCCTTGAGGGACTTATTTTAGAGTGTTGTAGGGGAAAAGGCGGGGGATATATAATACACATAATAAAAATTTACAATATATGATATCTTAAATGATAAGTGCTATATAAAAGTGAAAAATGAAGATAAGGATTGAGGGAATCTAGTGCTGGGGACAAGTGTTTTAAATAAGATGTTGGGGTCAATCTCATTCAGAAAGTGAAATTCGATTGAAGAAGGTGATATATGAGACGAGCAAATATCTGGGGAAGCGGGTTGAATTCCAGCCAGAAGAAACATTAAGAACAAAGGTTCTCAGATCAGTGCGTGTTAAACTGAGTGGAAGAAGCTCTGGGTGACAAGAGAAGGGCGGGGGAAACGTGGTAAGGGACGAGGTGGTACAGGGTTACGGGAGGGAGTGGCAGAGGTGGCATACGGTTAACTTGTGCAAATCCACTCTTGTCAAGTAAATACGAAGTTAGAGGTTAAAAACTGTACTGGGACCAAAATCAGCTGTGCATGTACAGCAATTAAAAATATGCAATGAGTCCTGCTGGAATTTTATAAAAGTTCAACAAATATATGGGTTAGCTAAATGCTGAATGGCCGAGTGTGAAAAATCAGTGTTTATTGAAAGATAAATACCACTGTTATAGTCTGAAGGTAATCAAATAATGTAGAATTTATTTAATTTCATTTATTTTTTGTTGTTGTGATTAATAGAAGGGTACATGTGATTAGATTACATAGTGGCATTTGTTAGGTAATGTCCCAGTGGTAGTTGAGCCCTTCACCCAGGAAGTCTGCCATATAGCCGTCCATTGCTACCTCTAATGTACTCAATGCTGACTTAATTTATTTTTAACAATGGTATTTTTAAAATCCAGAGGTTAATTATAAAAGTTTAGCGTTCTATGGCAGCAATTCAACACCATTTCTGTTGCTAATGTAGTCACCCCACCCCTTCTTGGAGAAGTAGATGTACATTCACATTTAACGAAGTCATTGGGAGGAGGAAGATACTTTTGACTAAACGTGTCAGTGTATGTTGCTGATGATGGGGGGGCTGATGACTCAATCCCCTCTCACTGTTCCTGACTTAAGATTTTTCATTAGACTTAAACATGATAGTGCTGAAGACGATGCTATTTCATCAAAGCAGTAATACAAACCAAAGCTTTGGTGCTACTGCATGAAAATATTTTCTAAATATTTTTAGAAGTATATTTAAGATTTATGTCTTCACTTACATTTCCATATGCAATATTTTTGGATGCATTTGCTGCTTCCTATGTTCAGATGAGAAAAAAGTTGAGACTTAAATGCTCAAACTAGAAATGCCGCAGTGGAGCAATAAAATTGGCTTTTAAAATAAAGAAAACCACCTTTAATTTCCATCAGCACCTGAGCTTTCGATACTGTACCCCGATGTCATTATGTTCTCTAGAATAGTGGGCTTTTTCTACTAGAGGCCATGAAGAAGCACATGTAATCTCTGGGTATGTCAGTTTCATTATTTCTTCATCAAGTGACAGCAAACAAATCAATTGGTTGATGGTTAAGTTCTGCTACATGCTGTATCGTATCTGGAAGACATTTAAGATTTCTTTTATTCAAGCAGCCCCTTTAATATGTAGGGTGGCTTTTCTTTTAAAAATATCTTATTAGAACATCCTGCTTAAGAACCTGACACATCGGTCCTAAAACCTTATTTTAAAATTGTATAATATGCCTTTGACTGAAGATAAGTGTTGGAAGCTAGCTGTGGCCAAGAATTGTATTATATCACACTCTTCTCATTTTTATTTCTTAAAATACTCATAGTCTTTAACACGTATATTTAGGCAAAGTAAGAGATGAAACCAGACCAGTCACTAATTATAGGTTATGGTAGGAATATGCCAAAAGCCTTCTCATCCAATTAACTGATGCCAAGCTTCACCCTTCCACTCATTTGACCAGCTAAACATGAGTGTAGGGGGCAAACAATACTTTTGAGCAAGAGCTACAAGCACTATCACATTTGCTCGGTTTGCTGTCATGTGTCCCAGATATGGAATACTAATTTCAAGGTATCTACAAATTAGGTGACTGTATGAAGCATGACCCCTAGCAGATATAGGGGCAATAGAAATGCACTACAAGTTGATGTACAAAAAAAAAAAAAAAAAAAAAACAAAACCAGAATGCATTGTGAGCAAGCAATATAAAACTTTTTGTTTATATTGTAATATTTTTACTAATGACTACAGTAAAACCTGTAAGTACCACATATATATACCTAATTCTCTATTAGTCAGCTTACTACCTTAATAAAAATATTGAACCAATATATGGCACTTGCTTTGGAAGTAAAAGTCTAATGGAGAAATATCTGCCAGTGATGGCTAAATAAGGGCAAATGCAAGTCATAATAACCTGTGCTAAATTAAAACATTGGCACACTGTTAGCCTGAAAATTTCTGGACATCATATTATGTAGTAGGAAGTTATAGAGGTGCAGTTTAGTAGAGAAATCAGGAAACAACTTATTATGGTTTGCCGTGGTTGATTTGGCAATACTATACACAAGGGGGAGAGAGAGAGAGCGCGCTTGAAAGAGAGCGCCTTTACAAATGGGAATGAAAGGGGTCAGTTGTCAAATAAGAATAAAAAGGAATGTAGAGATATCAAGCATTCTTGGCCTTTCACAGTTGTGAGACACAACTATTTCTCATATTCTTTCAGGCAAAAATAAAATTTATAAATCATTTTTGTAAGAAGCATTATTAAAATTTAGATGTGGCATGGCTTTCAAAATGCTTCCTTCAAAATCCTTTTTGCAATGACTAGATGAATTAAGTTTTTGTCTTCTAGAAGGACACATTTACTCAAGAAAAAGAAAATAAAGTATTTGGTTTTCAAGAGTGTCTGATAAGCTCAGGTTACCTGCAAAAATTTCTACAGGGAGAGGCAGTTTTCAAAAGTAATTGTATGTAGAGCCATTACTTTTGATCATGGAACTAACTGGAATCAAATATATGTGGAAACAATCACACTTCTGAGAGAAATTCTCTGCTAGAAAGTCAATATTTTGGACTAAAATAGGCTGCCTGTTGAAGATTTGAATTGATTTTTGGACCTATATAGACATTTGGACAAGAAAAATAACACAGAATCTTGCATAGAATTTCCATACAAGAATGTCTTCCCTTTAGAAAAAGAAGAAACTCCCAAAAGGAATATTTGAGAACTATGAAGAAGAGTGGATCATAGAGTATTTCTCATGTTTATTTATATATTTTATTTATTTGTTGTTAATCTTATTGATGCTATTTTATTGACAAATTATAATTATATACATTTATAGGGTATAATGTGATATTTTGATAAATGTATACAATGTGGAATATTAAATCAAGTAATTAACACATCTGTCACTTCATTTATCATTTCTTGTGATGAGACATTTGAAATTTACTCTATTACTCACTTTGAAATATACAGTGATTATTATTGACTATGATCACCCTGCTTGACGATAGATCTCAGAACTGTTCTTTCTGTCTCACTGAAACAATGTGCTCTGATAAACAATTCCCTGTTCCACCTGTTTCCCTCACCACAACCCTATCCATCCTCCAGTAATTGTTGTTATACTCTCTACTTCAATGATTTCATTCTGGGATATCTCCAGTGGAATACAATTCAGCCTTTAAAAAGAAGGAAATGCTGTCATTTTGGACTATGGAATGAAACTACAGGATGTCCTCCTGAGTGAAATAATCCAGACACAAAATGACAAATACTGCACGATCTTAAATTATATGTTAAATCTGAAGTACTTACATGTTAAACCTGGAGTATTTTTATTCCACCTCTCTTCAAGTATTCTTTCTCCAGTTGTGCTCAGTGCTGAATCTGAATCATCCTCTGAATCATTCTCTGTATTCCTCTAATCATTATTTCCTGGCATTTCAATTTTATTGTTTCTTCTGGTATTCGTATTTCTGCTACAATTTTCTATCTGTTTATGAATACTATTCATCTTTTTCATTGGATTCCTTTTCAAATTAAACACTATACATTTTGATTTCAGCCTTACAGTTTCAAGGTGTGGCTTCCATTAGATTCTAGTTGATTTCATCATTTCCTACTCGTGAGCTATTTATTCTTCTATTTATTGCATTTCATAAATTTTGATTGATACCCTGACATCTGTAGGAAAGTAGACTGAGGTAAATATTGTATAGGTATGGGAAAATATGGAAATCGGGATGGTTCTATTTCTAGTGGCCTTTTACTGTGGGACTTTGACTCCATATAGTATAGTCAGTAGTGCGTTTCAATTTGTTTTGGTTTTGCTGGTGTTATTACTGGTGCACTCTTAGCTTTGAATTTCTGGGTCATTCTTCAATCCTGCACCTCAGAAAATGTCTCTATCTAGGGGGCTGTTGCTTCACTAGCTCTGTGGGTGAGGGGGTGGGCCAGTTTCTTTTCCTTTTATTTTAGTGTTAAGTAGCTCCTATATCTCTGGATCTAGAGCCTAGTATTTCCTTACTGTTTCTTTGCCGTAGGTGATCTTTAATCTGTATTCAGGATTGTTTTTATCTTCTGTCAAAGAGGAAAAAACAAAAAAAACCTTCTTGCAGGAGGGTTTTATCATTTTCTCTTTCCCTCAACCATAATAGAATTTCACAGGCACCTCAGGTCAACAGGATTGGTTATTTTTCCCTTAAATAAGACCTTATGAGTAGGGGTGAACCCCCCTTGGAGATTTCTGTCCCAAGGTTCCACATTTTCATGTTTGCCCATAGTCCAGCAATTTATTAATAATTTTAGTGGATTTCATATTAACCACTTATAATTTTTCTTTTCTCTGTCCTGGGTAAATCAGTGCTTATGTCCAGCTTTCCTTGATGGTGTCAGTCTGTCCTTAGGGTTCAGGTGGTTAGTTTTTCTATGATCTCAGCTGCCAGATATGTTCAAGAGAACTTATGGTAGTGTAGTTAATTCAAGTTTTCATTGTAGTTAGCCAGAGACACTCTGTTCAGCTTTGCTTTCCTTACACCAAAGCTCTAAGTACATAAGAGAGTTTTGATTAAAATAGAAATATTATTTATAATTTATGTATGTATTTATTAATAGGCAAATCTTTTATAGACATACATCATCATAACAACCAAATGAGAAAATTTGGTTCAATTCAACAATAGAGAATATTGGTTGAGATGAAAATTAAATTGATATTTATGAGTCCCATAAACCTTATAAAACTTTATATATATATTATATATATATATATATATATATATATATATATATATATTTCTTTTTTTTTTCTTTTCTTTTTTTTTTTTTTTTTGCTGGGGCTGGGTTTGAACCTGCCACCTCTGGCATATGGGGCTGGCGCCCTACTTTTTTGAGCCACAGGCCACCCTAAACCTTTAAATATCTTTTGATAGTGAACCAGAGAAATGTAAATAAATTGTACTAAATTCCACTAGTTAAACAAACTATAGTTTTCCAATCTTTATTTCCTGGAAATTTAAAGATGTTTTTCCTATTCTATTTGAATCTGGGTATGTACTTTACCTATTGTTTTATTTCTAGCACTAGATCTATATTTGTAGCATTGGTTTTATAGTTCCTATTTTGTCTCAAATTTCATTTAGTAGAAAAGTCAGTGCACGAGAATAGAATTGCATCAAAGTTTATTGAATATGAATAGGTATTTACCTTGAAGTATAAAAAAGACACTGCCCTCATCAGCATCTACGAAGGGTAATGTGAACCAATGGAGTTGATGTGTTAAATAGTCCTAGTTCCTTCCATTAGATTCATCATCCCAATGTTCTTATTACTGGCCAAAATTAAGGGTATTCCTTTTTCTATATAAAGTTGCTATTTCAGTTACTGAATTTAATGTAAAATGTTTTGGTAGAAATTAACCAAGGCACTTTGTCGTACATCTCTTACAAGGATCACATGGGGTCAAATGTAATTATTGGTAATGTCCTCCTATCCTCCATTGTCCAGTATCACAATTATTTTAATAGTTTCTCAATCATGTCACTTTGGAAAGCCATTATTCACTGTGGTGAAACTGAAGTCTAATGTACTATTAATATTCATACCAAAATGAATGAAAGTGTAAGATACAGCCATATAAATCATCTCTTCAGATATTTTCCTTGCTACTTTGTGCTAAATTCATGAAAAGTTATTTTCTGGTTTATGTGTGTACATTAAACCATTTAGGGATTTAAAGTTGACTTCAATGCAGCAGTTCTTGATACTTTCTTAATATCCTTAAATTTAACTGATAGCATGCCAATTTGATTAATACTTAGTTGATATTGTGCTAATACACTGATGCAAATATCAAAGGCCTCTGAAAAATGGTATAAAATTTTATTATGAATGAAAATTGGTTTAGAAAGTTCTGGTGGCCTGGAGTATGTGGAGATAGCAAAACCATATCTATAGCCTTCAGCTGATAGTGTTCAAACACAACCCATGGTGATTTTTCAACTTTTTGTAGAACTAGAGATATTGCATTAAGCCACTTTGATATTGTTCCATAACGCAGTGCACCTGGAAGCAATTTGGCAAAGAAAAAATAGTTTTTCTGGTATGAGGGAAGAGTAGAGGCAAAAAAAAAAAAAAAAAAATAAGAGTTTCAATTCCAAAGGCATAGAGGATTTCAGATATCCCTTCTGTTACTTTAGGCTACTCAAGCAACTCTCAATAACTTAGTTGACCTACCTGCACAGCACAGATAAGAATATTTGCTTCCTTTCTATACTTAAGTTGTGTCAGACTCTTGAAAATAACAAAAGTTCATATTTTTATGAAATGTGGAGGCTGTAGTCTAATTTATTTAAATTATTCTAAAAATGAAGCCACTCTACTATATAATACAGAATTCAACCTTACTACCAAAAAAAATTGTTAAGGAAGTATCTATTGTTAGCACAAAGTAATTACTTCATAAAAATAACGAATGTTAAAGTTTATTGGTTATCTTTAAAAATAATAGAAATTAAGATTATTAAAAATTAAATACTTTGAAGGGAAGAGACAAGATGGCTGACTGGAGATTCCAGCAGCCAGATCATCTCAGAAAAAGGGAAAAGTTTTAGAGGAAAAAAAAAAAACACTCACACAAAATCATAGCTTGGGCATAATTCTGTGGGAAAAGTGACAGCATCTATAAGAGTTTCCATGGGAAGAAGTTACAGAATAGATCAAAAAGGAGTGGAATATTAGCAGAGGACAACTCTAGAGGCTTGAAGTCCAGTGGAAAGGATGAATGGAGCAGTTTATGAATCTCTCTGTCACATCTCTGACCATGCACTTATCAGAATGATGAGGTGCTCTTTCAACTCTCATAAGCCACAAAGCCAATGCTGCCAGTGAACTGGGAGCTTTTTGAAAGCAAAGCACCAGCCTGCCAGCCCCCGTGTGGCACATCCCATCACCACAGACCCAAGCCAAGATGGCAGGCTTCATACTGCTTCTCTACCCGGCATGTGCCTTTGTACTCCCCAGTGAGTGCAGCCCCTCAGTTTTTGTCTTTTTCATTCTCACACAAATATCCCCCAACTCCAGGCAAGTCTACAGTAGGCAAAGAAAGCTGGTTGGTCCCAGGTGATTGGCATAACCCCAGAGCCTGGACATTCTGGGTAGGCTGCCATCCAGAGAGAGGGACAAACATGACCCATTCCCCTAGCTTTCCTCCACACAAACTCTTTTCCTCCCCTTTCCCACTCCTGCCTATGGCTGCCAGGAGAGATGATTGATCTAGGGCTCTCAGGACTTGCCATGTCCCCTGTTCATGAATATATCATGGCTGTGTCTTCCACAGAGAGTAGGACTCAATCATTTCCTCTCAAAGAACTGCAGATGACTAAAGGGAGCTTGGACTGTGAACTAGCTGTTCACTGGCCTTTCCTGGTGCTGCTTTCACAGCTGCTTCATCAGTGCAGGACAGACCCTAAAGAGAAGGAACATCAAATCTGCTTAAGCACTCAATAGGCAAGTCATGACCAGCCTGCTTCTCCCTGGTATAGTCAGGGTCTGATCTTTGTAGAAACAAGGAGGGCCTATAGGCTAGTGATATAGCCCCAGGACTTAACTATGTTGTTTAAGGGCACAGAGGGGACATATGTAAACTAATCTTTGGATGCAAGGGAGTCCCCATGAACAGAACTGAAAAGAGGGCACAGTGTGGGCCCCAGCTACAGTGTAAACATGGAGCTCTATTCCTCTCACAGGAAAGCTGTGAACTCAGCCCATGGCAAAATCCTAGACAGAGAAACTCCCAGTCAGCAATGCATCATGGGAGAATTTAGCTGGTTTGAGCTTCTGACTGCTGGCAGATGCCAGAGGAAGACCATAGAGTGGGGGTGGAGGGGCAAAGAGAAAAACCCACTCCTGACAGCAGAATTATAAATCTCAGAAGACCCCACCTCTATAAGCAGACTTTCGTGCTGGGGGACCCACTAAAACTCCTCCCCAGAGGCTTTCTATAAACTTGGAGCAGACTTTAGATACCTTGATGAAACAGCTACCTTTCCAGATTTTGTGGAGCATGAGGGCAAACTCACCCAGCTCAGTCCTACCAAGCCTCATTCCTCTATCCACCACTGCTGTGGTGGAGAATAAGGTCCTGCCTGGAAGTTCCAGGGCCTCAGCCAGCATCTGAGGAATTGGAGTTCTTCTCTTGAGTGATTAAAGCTGATCACAGGTTTCATAAACAACATCGCAGCTTATTCCTTGTGACAAATACCACCTTTTGATGGGGAGGTGATTTTCCACAACCCTTTATGGAATTTACTAACATAATAATACAGTGTGCAATTGATTCTTATCCATAAACAACACCTATTGTCTCAGAGACTAAATTAGGTATAGGCATACAAATACAATTCAGGGCTGGGAAAAATTAGTTCAAGGACTCTATTCTCCCTCATCAAAGAGAGATAGGAGTCTGTCCACAAACATGGTTCACCAGTGCTACAAACTACAAACAACTAGCTACTGAGAAAACCATCACACTGAGGATATCTATAACCAAGAAATTCATGACAAACCTAGCTTACCATCAAAGCACCTGCAAGTAAAATCAAAGTTTTTTACACAGTATGTGCTACAGACATCCCATTATAAGTAAAGACAGGGCAAATCCCAATCCAAACACAGGAAATTCAAAAATAAAAAGTTAAAGCTGCCTCAGATGAGAATAAATGAAGGAAAAATCTTTGGGAGTATTAAAACTCAAAAGACACCCAAAGGGAAACAGCAGCTCCCTAGAAAGGGATACCAACTCAAATGAAAAGACTGACATAATAGATAAAGAGTTCCAAATGTGGGTTGTACAGAAGCTCAATAAAATCCAAGAAAAAAAATGAAAAACCAACTCAAAGAAACCAAAAAGCAATTCAAGAAATGGATGAAGCATTGATTAAAGATAAAATATTTTTAAAAGAGAAATAGAACTTATGAAATGCAAACATTATTTAAGATGTACAAAACACAGTGGAAAGTTTTAAAATAGACAAGACTAAGGAGAAGAAAGACACTAAGATCTTGAACAAAACCTTACAAATAAAATCAGTCAGTCAAAATAACAGAGACCTATGAGGAATGAACAAAGACTATAATAAATATGGGATTATGTAAAACAGCCAAATATAGAATCATAGTATCTCTGAGGATGAAGTAGAAAATTCACAATGGCTGGAAAAACTATTTGAGGGAATAATTGAGAAAAAACCTCCTTCATCTTGTTAGAGATTTAAACATTGAGGTACAAAAAGCATAATGAAGACCTGGGAAATTCATTGCAAAGAGGTAATACCCAAGACATATATTGATCAAACTGGCCAGAGTCAACATAAAGGAGGAACTCCTTTGATCTGGAAGGCAAAATATCAAGTGACTTAAGTTGGCTGAATGGATGAAAATTACAACCCAAGTATCTTCAGTCTCCAGGAAACAATCTACCCACAAAGACTTTTCCAGACTTAGGTTAGGGGATGAAAAAAAAATGTCATGAAAATGGTAACCAAAAGAAATCAGGTGTAGCCATTCTTGTATCAGATCAAAATGACTTTAAATCAGGAGTAGTGAAGAAGTGGGAGCTATGGTCATTACATGATGGTGAATGGAGCAGTTCAACAACAAGTCCTAACAATCTCAATGTTTATGCATCTAATACAGGAGCACCCAGAATCATAAAGCAAACCCTACTAGAGCTAAATAAAGAGATACATGGCTGAATTGTAATTGCTTTTTTTTTTTTTTTTTTGAGATAGAGCCTCAAGCTGTCCCCCTGGGTAGAGTGCCTTGGCATCACATCTCACAGCAACCTTCAACTCCTGGGCTCAAGTGAGTCTCCTGCGTCAGCCTCCAAAGTAGCTGGGACCACAGGTGCCTGCCACAACGCCTGGCTATTTTTTGGTTGCAGCTGTCATTATTGTTTTGGTGGGCCCAGGCTGGATTTGAACCTGCCACCTTAGGTATATGTGGCTGGTGCCTTAGCCACTTGAGTCACAGGCACCGAGCCATGAATTGTAATTGTACAGGGCTTCAACACCCCACTGACAGAACAGGAGCAATCATCCAAGCAAAACTTGCAAAAGAAATTCTGGACTTAAATAGCACTCAATAATGATTAGACCTAACAGACAATTATAGAACATTTTAACAACAACAACAACAACAACAACAACAAAAAGTACAAAACTACTCAATGTACATCATTTTCCTTAGCCCATGGAACATTCTCCAAGATTGATCATTTCTTAGGTCACAAAACATGTGTTGACAAATACAAAAAAAAAAAAAAAAGAAAGAAAGAAAGATTTTATTTATATTTTCAGATCAAAGTGGAATAAAGCTATAAATCAACTCCAAGACACTCAATTCTACACAAAGTCATGGAAATTAAATGAATTTCTGCTGAATCATTAGTGGATGAAAAAAGGAATAAATATGTAAATAAAAATGTTCTTTGAACTGAATGACAAAGGTTAAACAAGCTATCAAAATCTATGGAGTTCATCAAAAGCAGTCCCTTAAGGGAAAATTCATAGACTTAAATGCTTATATCAAAAAGGCAAAAGCGTGCAAATCCACAATCTAATGACATGTCTCAAGGAACTAGGAAAGGAAGAGCAAACCAAGCCTAAAGTCAGAAGTTGAAAAGAAATAACTAAAGAGGATCAGAACGAATGTAATGGAAAACAAACAAGTGAACAAGCAATACAAAGGATTAATGAAACAATGAGTTGGTTATTTGAAAAGATCAAAAGAAAAACTGGTAAACTTCTTGCTATAATAACCAGTAATAGAAGAGTAAGGACCCAAATAAGCTTATCAGAAATGGAAAACAGAGTATTACGAGTGATACCACAATTTTGTATTTTTGTAAAAATACAAAATATCAGCTGAGAATACCACAAAAATCTCTATGAGCTTATGCTTGTAGAGCATAACATGAAGAAAGGTATGTAACTCCTGAAAACATACAAATTCCTGGAAATATACCATGTAAATTATATATTATATTTTGTACAAATTCCTGGAAATACACAACCTCCCAGAATGCAATAAGAAATCAGGAACAGAACAATAACAAGCAACAAAATTAGAAGTTTGCTAAAAATGTTTCCAACACAAATAGGCCCAGACGAGATAGATTCACAGCAGAGTTGTACCAACCTCAAGGCAAAATTGGTACCAAACTGCACAAATCATTCCATAATATTGAAGAGAAGGAGTGAATCCTCCACAACTCATTCAATGAAGCCAGAATGACTTTGATGCCACATAAAGAAAATGGCAGCAAATAAGAAAATTACAGATTAATATCCCTTATGAATATAGATTCAAAAATCCTCAGTAAAATACCAGCAAACTGAAATCTACAACAGATAAAATGTATAATCCACCATGACCAAACTTTTTCATGCCAAGGATGCAAGGATGGCTCAACATATGGAACTCAATAAATGTGATTCACCATATAAACAGAAGCAAAAAGAAAGACCATAAGATCATCTCAATAGTTGGAGAAAATGCATTCAACAAAATTCAGCATCCTTTCTTTACAAAAATCCTCAACAAACTAAGCATAGAAGGAACATGACTCAAAATTATGAAAATTGTATATGGCAGACCCCCATACAACATCATACCGAATGGGCAAAAGTTGAAAGCATTCCTACTAAGAACAAGGACCAGACAAAGGGGCCCTCTATGACCACTTCTATTCAGCATGCTGCTGGAAATCCCAGTCAAGGAAATCAAGCAAGAGAAGGAAATAAAGGACATCTAAATTGTGAAGGAAGAAGTCAAACTATCACATTTTGCTGATGATATGATCTTATATTTAGAAAACCCAAAAACTCCAACAAGTGACTCTTGGTGTTGATAAATTCAGCATTGTCTCAGTTTACAAGATCAATGTTCATAAATCAGTAGCATTAATATACGACAGTAACATTCAAGCTGAGAGTCAAATCAAAGACCCAATGCCATTCATCATAACCACAAAGAAAATAAAATATCTGGAAATACAGATTTAATTAATCAAGGAGCTGAATGATCTCTACAAAGAGAACTATGATACACTGAAAACAGAAATTGCAGATGACACAAACAAATGTGAAAACTTATCATGCTTGTGGATCAGCAGAAACAACATTGTTAAAATGTTCATACTACCCAAAGTGATTTATAAATGTAATGAAATGTCTATCAAATTACCAACCTCATGTATCATAGACCCAGAAAAAATAATTTTGTGCTTCACCTGGAACCTAAAAGAGGACCAAATAGCCAAAGCGATCTTAAGCAGAAGGAACAAACCTGAAGGCATCACATTACCAGACTGTAAACAGGGCAATAGTAACCAAACAGTTTAGTGTGGCACAAAAACAGAGACATAGAACAATGGCACAGAACAGAGAACCAGATAAAATCATCCACATACAGCCAACTGATCTTTAACAAAGCAGACAACAGTGTAGACTGGGGAAAAGAATCCCTATCCAACAAATGGTGTTGGGAGAACTGGATATGCACATGCAGAAGAATGAAACAGATCCATACCTCTCATCCTCCCAGAAATTAATCCAAGGTGGATAAAAGACTTACATGTAAGGCACAGAACCATAAGAATGCTAGAAGAATATGTTGCAAAAACTCTTCTAGATGTTAGCCTAGGCAAAGAATTTATAAATAAGATCCCAGTGGCAAACATAGCAACAACAAAAATAAATAAATGGAAATTGATTAAATTAAAATGCTTCTTCACAGCTAAGGAAATAATCAACAGACCAAACAGACCTCCTGTAGAATGGCAAAAATATTCACAAGCTCTATATCATTAAAGAGCTAATAACCACAACTTAGGAGGAACCATTAAAAAACAGGCAAAAAAAATGAACAGAAGCTTACAAAGAAAGACAAATAACCAATAAGCAAATTAGAAAATGCTCAATGTCACTACTCATCAGCAAAATGCAATTAAAACCACAATGGGATATCACTTTATCCCAGTTAGAATGGCTTTTATTAAAAAATCCAAAACAACAGTTGCTGTCAATTCAGAGGGAAAAAAATGTCATACACTGTTGGTGGGCGTACAAAATACTACAAACTCTAGGGAAACCATGATGGAGATTCCTCAGTGAACTAAAGGCAGACCTACCAGTTGATCCAGCACTCCTGTTACTGGGTACTCCCAAAGGAAAGGAATTCATTGTATGAAAAAGACACCTGCACTCCCAAGTTTATCATAGCACAGTTCACAATGACAAAGATGTAGGATCAACCCAAATGCCCATCCATTCATGAGTGAATTAACAGAATATGCTACATGTATACTATGGAGTGCTATTCAACCATAGAGAAGGATGAATAGAGACAGTTTGGATGGAACTGGAGACCATTATCCCAAGTGAAACAGCTCAAGAATGGAAAACAAACATCACAGGTACTTTCTATTAAACTGGAAGCATCTGATGAGCACACGTGTACAGAGGGAAGTAAACCAGTGGAAACCAGGTAGGGGGGAGGAGGAGGGGCAGAACCTACCTAATGAGTACGAGAAACACTGTCTGCATGACGGGTTCGCTTTGACTGTTAAGCAAACATAACAAAGGTTATCCATGTAACCAAAAATATTGGTGCACTCTTAACATTTAGAAATGAATAAAAATAAATGACATACTTATTTCTTCAGATTTTTAAATTTATTTCGTTTTCAAATATTTTTCTGACATTTTTGTAATCCTTAATAAGCATTTAAAAGTTGCATAAAAATTGCTTGCTAGATGGAACTATACCTATAGGATTCAGTATTTTAATTTGTTACCAAGACTTGGGCAGTGTTTTCTTTGGGAGAACTAGAAAGCTTTTAGATACAAGCTCTGTGCTTTCTCGTTTACTCTCTTATTTTATTTTTTAGCTTGAATGCATATTGATTCTTTTTCCTCTCTTTGTTATCCTTAAACATAAGCATAAATAAATAAAGGATGGTGAGTATTCATGACAATATAAAGATTTTGCAAAAGTTTAGTACTTTACAAAAATGAGAAAAGATTTCAAATATAACCTGGTATGGTCTAGCTGTGTCCCTTAAAATACACATGTTAAAGTCTTAGCTGTGTCCCTTAAAATACACATGTTAAAAGTCTTAATACTAGATACATGACAATTTAACTGTGATTTGAAATAAGATCTTTAGGCTGGTAATTAGGTTAAAATGTGGTCATTGGGGTACATAATGCAGTGTGACTGGTTTTCTTTTTTTTTTTATTGACTGGAACTATGTACATTAATGCACTTCTGGGGTACAGTGTGGGGTTTTCACATGCAATCTGAAATACTTCCATCAAACTGGTCAACACAGCCTTCATGTCATTTTCTCAGTTATTATTTTAAAACGTTCACATTCTACTCCTAGAAAGATTCACTTGTACCCCTGTAAGATAAACCTCAGAGAATTTGGTTTTTTAATTTAATTTTAGTTGATTAACTCCAAACAGCCACAGGTGGCTACTGTCTACCATTATCAGAAGATCAGTTCCAGATCATGGAGAAGTTACTAGCTTTCTTACAACCGTGAAGCTGAAATGGCCTGCCCAGGTATGTCATTGTGGCTGACTGGCCAGGTATGTAAAAGCACTGAGTTTCAAATATGACAGGCACCAGAGATGTTTAGATTAACACTTAGCTCTCACTCCAAAGTCTAAGCTACTTACCTAAGTAATTTCTGCTACTGTCTCTAAAGGCTCTATGACCTAGGAAGTTGTAAGTGAAACATGTTCTAAGTGTCATCTTTTCAATAATCACCCTTAAAACAGATTGCTAATATTTTAAGTTAAGCCTAAATAGCCTCCACAAAAGTATTATAAAGCATACCTTGGCATCACAATATCCAATAACTTCGATTTTTTCTGCTTTCAGTTCTACATTTTGCCTTTTGGATGGACTTTTTACCAGCTGCCCTTGCACTTCCACAGAACTCCCAAAAGCCAGTTCTCTAGAGTAACACAAAAACAACATAAACAAGATATCGATATGTAACTTTCATTAATATAAACCTTGCTATGAGAATATTATAATACTTAATGACATAGTTTTTACTGTTAAGTGGGTTAGTCTTCAGAATCTACAGATACTCTACTATATACCAAAATAATAAAAATGAATTTCATAAGCTTTAAAATGGGAACAAATAGAGCTAAAGATTTGACTCTAAGTATTTGGAATTAACATTTTATATAATTTTCCTTATTAAAAAGTTAGCCCCCAAATCTTTTTTTAAAGATTGCAGATCACTGTAGTGAAATCAAAACAAGGTTCGTAGTTTTGTTAACAGTACTATATCAATGCCAGTTCCCTGGTTTTGATAAAAAAAAAAAAAAAAAAACTATGGTTATGTAAGATGCAATCATCTGGGAAGTTGAGTGAAAAGTACACAGGAATTCTCTGTATTATTTCTGCAATACATTACTTTAAAAAAAACCTTTAAAAAATTACACTGATATATACACATATAATCAGAAAAAATGCAAACCTTTAAAAAGATTACTATTACATCATAACAATTTTATTTTGTTCTGCCCATCAACCAAATAGTCTGAGACCCATGAACCTACCCAATGTGTTGAAGAGCACTAACCCTAACAATCCTTGAAACAGCTAAGCATTCATTCTAACAAATTAGAATAATGCTCTCCTCAGAGTTCATTACCTAACATTAAAATAGTGTTAGGTTTTAAAACCTGATGAATGAGATCATAAATTATTCAAGTTTCTTCCATTTATTCAACAAGTAACAACTGGTCACCTTGTCAGCACTGTGCTACAGGCCAAGAATATAAAAGCCAACGAGACACCCTCCCTAACTCCAAGAAACTAAGAGTCTAGTGGGAGAAGGCAAATTAGAATAGAACTGATTACCATCCAATGTGTTACATTCTAAGCAGTGGTGGGCAAGGGATGCCAAGGGAGCAGAGAGGAGTACCGGACATGGCCAGACATGGAGCACGGATGATGCCTAAATTGAAACTAAGAAAGACCAGTGAAAAAGAGGCTATATTGGGTGGAGACCAGAAGCATGTACAAATGCTAAAAGAAAGACCAGAAGAATTCACAGCAATGGTTCTCAACCTTCCTACTGCGGCAATGTACTTTCATTGTTACAAAGAAGTCTTGACCCACAGGTTGAGAACTGCTGGTTTAAAGGATCTGCAAGTAGTTAAGAGTCCAAAGCAGGGCCAGGTGTGAGTGCTCCCAGCACTTGGGAGGCTGATGCAGGTGGATTGCCTGAGCTCATGAGTCTGAGACCAGCCTGAGCCAGAGCAAGACCCCATCTCTAAAAATAGCTGGGCATTAAGGTGGGTGCCGACAGTCCCAGCTACTTGGGAGGTGGAGGTAAGAGAATTCCTTAAGCCCAAGAGTTTTAAGCTGCTGTGAACTCTGACACCACAGCAGTCTACAGAGGGTGACAAAGTGAGACTGTGTCTCAAAAAACAAAAATAAACAAACAACAAAAAAGGCCAGACGTGGTGGCTCACGCCTATAATACTAGCACTTTGGGAGGCCAAGGTGGGTAGATTCCCCTGAGCTTACAGGTTCAACACCAGCCTAAGCAAAAGCAAAACAAAATAAATAGCCAGGCATTGTAGCAGGCATCTATAATCTCAGCTACTTGGGAGGCTAAGGAAAGAGAATCACTCGAGCCCAAGAGTTTGAGGTTACTGTGAGCTATGCCATGGCACTCTACCCAGGGCCACAAAGTAAGACTATCTCAAAAAATAAAATAAAATAAAACTATAAAGAAAATAAGAGTTTAAAGCAAAGCACAGATGGTTATGAAGAAATTATTAATAGATAATGGAAGAAAGGTCTTAGCCTGAAGCATCTTGATTCCAAATATTTGGACTTGATCCACAAAGGTATGAAAGCATATCTATTTAAGAAGAGCACTCCGGGGCAATACAAACAATGGATGAGGGAAACAGGAGGCAGTGCAGATGAAGAAAAAAATCAAAGACTGAAAAAAAAAAAAACAAAATAATACTCACCCACTGTCAAAGCTTGAATCTGCAACAACCTGAAGGCTTTCCAAAGAGGACCCATCATTTACATGCAGAAACAAGACTTCCTTCTGGGATCGGACTGAACGAATCCATCCCTAAGGAAGAGAAATAGAGCTAAAGAGCTTAGAGCATATAAACATTTTACATATTCATTACATATATGGAAAAGACAGAAAGAAGAAAAACATAGACCCACAATCCTGCCTCAGCAAGTTAACTTTTACCCATATGCATAATAATTTAATGTGATTCTTATCACTGTGAGATATACTTTGGTATTCCATCTTTTATTGTTTTCTTATTAAAACCCACTATTTTGAGTGGATGCCTAATATTCCATCAAGTTGATGAGCTTGATGTGTTTGCTGTGTCACCCAACAAACAGCAAATCTTCCCAATACCAGATATTTCCAGGTCTTTCTCCCGTCTCCTACTCCTGCGCCCCAATTATAAATAAATGGGCATGTATTTTGGTGCCATTCTCCTTTTTGTATCAAATTCCCAGAAGAGAGATTATGTACTTAAAGACTGGAACTATCTTTATGGGATTTTTTTTTCCTTTTACAAAGTAGCATAGAAGAAAAGCTAGCAAAAATTTTTCTTATTATGAACCCACAAACTGACACACAAACTTTCAAAGACATTCTAAAGGTTAGGGGCATGCAAGTACAAATGAGAGGTCTTCAAGTAGACACAGTAACACTAAAAGCATCTCTCTCAGACATACCTAACTTAAATTGTACTAGCACTTTAGTTAAGACAAAATAATGTTTTTCCTCCAGACACTAAATAACAGCAAAATGTCCCGTAAGTATAAAGTAAATGAGCAGACAGGCATTCACCATTAAACACACTTAGGAAAAAGCAAGAGATGATCCTACTTAGAAACAATGTATTGACCCTTACTTTCCTTGTGTCCTACTATACCCTATACACACTATTAAAAACCCTTCTATCACTTATTTGCAGACCCATGAGTGTAAGAACCTCGCTTTAGTTACTTGCAAGTATATTGCCAGGCACAGTATATAATCTTAAATAGTAACCTTAACATAGTAACCCATAAATGTTTTTCAGTGAAAGATTATTTACCATGTATTGAACATCTATGTATCTATTTTACCACCTTCATAAACTGTTTCATTGCCTTACAACAGCTCTAAGGATTATCATTATCCCTGTATTACAAATGCGGAAACTGAGGCTCAGAAAAGTTATGTAACTTGCTGAAGGGTCCCACTTCTGGTAAAGACTGGAGCTTGAATCTGAACCCAAGTCTATTTGACTAAAAAACTTCTGACCTTTTCCCATGGCTACCTGGAATATTGGCCCGTTATATTGGAATAACGGCCTCAGCCTCTAGTACAAGGTCCTTCATGATGTGCCGAATGTCCATCTTTCTGATTACATCTCACCACGCTGCCTGGAAAGCACCTGCTGTTTGGTCATGCTCCATTAATAGTAATTTCCAAAGCAGCGCTTTCTTACTTTGACTTGTTAGTAAAAGTTAACATTTACTGAACATTTTTTTAATGTGCTTTTAAGTGCTGTTTTGTTTTTCTTTTTGAGACAGAATCTTACTTTGTCACCCTGGGTAGAGTGCCATGGCATCATAGCTCACAGCAACCTCAAACTCTTGGGCTCAAATCTCAGCCCCCCAAGCTAGGACTACAGATGCCTGCCACAACACCTAGCTATGTTTTTTGTTTTTTTTTTAAGAGATGGTGTCTCACTCTTGCTCAGGCTGGTCTTGAACTCGTGAGCTCTAGCAATTCACCCACCGTGGCCTCCCAGAATGTGCTTTTAAGTTCTTTATAAATAGTATGTCTCTTAATGCTCACAAGAACTTAATGAAGAGGTTATCATTTTAGGGATGAAGAAACATACTTAGAAGACATTAGGATAACCTCTCTATGTAGTCCAGGTTCACAGTTACCAAGCAGTGAAGTTGGGATTCAAATGCAGTTCTTACTTCAAAGTTCTTGTTCTTAACAGGCCTTTCCATGATGCTACCTCCATCCATCCCCAGTTCCTTTGCTTCTGAAGGGGAACACAAACTTCAGGACACAACTGAAATGTCACCTAATGCAAGAAATCTTCCTTGACCTCTTCACACAATTAAGGAATTTCCTGTTTTCTCATAGCTCTTAACTGATATATACTACTGTCACATTGCTACAATTATTTATTTTAACCATTAAACCAGGGCTGTCCAACAGAAATATAATGTGAGTCATATATATAATAAAAAAAAAATTGTAGCCACACTGACACTAAAAACAAGTGAAATTAATATTTTAGTTCATGCAATATGCCCCCAAATATTCTCAACATATTAGTAAGATTACTTCCCATTCTTTTTTGTTCTTGAAAACTGATGTTCCATTTTACACTAATAGCACATCTGGATTTGGATCAAATTTCAAGTGCTCTGTCACAACTGGCTGGGAGCTACCATGTTAGATTGCATAGGGCTAAGGTGGAAGCCTCTAGCCTGGGCAGCAGGCTCTGTTTTCATCTTTGAATTCTCTTAACTAGCACACACAAGGTTTTAATAATGTATGCCCAATTAATGGGACCATACAACAAAAGGTTCTGATACAGATGGTAGGATATGAAACCATGGTGGGGCATAGGGGTTCACACCTGTAATCCCAGCACTTTAGGAGATGGAGGCAGGAGAATTGTTTGAGGCCAGAGTTCAAAATCAGCCTGGGCAAAACAGTGAGACCTTCTCTCTACAAAAATATAACAACAACAATAAAAATCGTTGGGCATGGTGGCATGCATCTTAGTCCTAGTTATTTGGGAGGCTGAGGCAAGATGATCCCATCATGCTGCAAGTGAAAGATTGCAGTGAGCTATGATTGCACCACTGAACTCCAGCCTGGGCAACAGAGCCAGAGCCTATCTTTAAAAACGTGTGTGTGGGCTCGGGGCCTATAGCTCAACCAGCTAAGGCGCTAGCCACATACACCTAAGGTGGTGGGTTCAAATTCCCAGCCCGGACCCGCCAAACAACAATGACGGCTGCAACCAAAAAATAGCCGGGCGTTGTGGCGGGTGCCTGTGGTCCCAGCTACTTGGGAGGCGGAGGCAAGAGACTCGCCTGAGCCCAGGAGTTGGAGGTTGCTGTGAGCTATGATGCCACGGCACTCTACCCAGGGGGACAGCTTGAGGCTCTGTCTCAAAAAAAAATAAAATTAAATTAAAAAATTGTACATAGTTACCATTCAATAAAAAAAAATAATAATAAATAAATAAAATAAAATACTGATGAGGGGCCAGGTACAGTGGCTCATGCCTATAATCCTAGCACTTTGGGAGGCTGAGGCAGGTAGATTGCCTGAGCTCAGGGATTTGAGACCAGCCTGAGCAAGAGCAAGACTCCATCTTGAAAAATAGCCAGGTGCTGTGGCAGGCACCTATAGTCCCAGCTACTTGGTTGGCTGAGGTAAAAGAATCATTTGTGCCCAAGAATTTGAGATTGCTGTGAGTTATGACACCATGGCACTCTACCAAGGGCCACAAAGTGAGACTGTCTCAAAAAATAAAAATAAGATAAAATCCCTATGAGGTAGAAATCATCATTTTACAAATGAGGAAACTGACATAATTACGATACTGAAAATTTATTCAACGAAAAACCATGCAATCATTATTTTAGACAAAACCATTCTACTCTAGCTAAAACCACAGAAAAAACAGTTGTCTAAACCCTATCCATTCCATCAAAGGCCTAGACTTCCACCCTGACCAGGTTGTAACCAAGCACCCCAAACCTCCAGCACAGTGGTGTCAGAGAAGGCCAAATAGGGAGCTGGGGTTTTCATCCCTGCCAAATGTAAATAATATAAAAATATCCATGAAAGAGAGAGTTATAGTTGGTATTTATTTTCTCCAATGAACTTGTATTATTTTTCAAATAATAATAAAAAAAAACTTATGAGACAAAATTGTTTAGCCTTTTTCCACTACTCTAAGCTAGGAGGCAGCATGGCTCACTGAAAGAACATCCTAGAGTCTGACAGATGTATGCAGGTCTAAGAGTATAACTCTGAATTACTCAAATTCTGAATACTGAATCTCACTCAGCCGTAGATCCTTCAACAACAAAGTCAAAAAAATAACCTCTAGACATCAGGCTGTGGGAAGGATTACAGAAAATAATCCATGTGAAACACATGGCAAAAACTACAAGTTCCCAAATATCTCCCTCAACTACTCCTAGAAAGGGGATAAACTCTTGACAGTGGCCCAGTAGGACACCAACCTGACAGAAACTCCAGGAATGGATCCTGTGTCCACAGAGGATGCAGGTCATGTTAGTTTGAATTCTTCAGATGGACAGGTTGGTTTTGAGAATACTCGGGGCAGTCCTAAAATTTGATTCTTAGTTAGCTCCCTGGGTCTCTGAAATACTCTCCTTCTGAGAATAGAGGGGATAGGTAGGTAGCCTGAAAGCTGTGAACCAAAACTGGCCTTGGGCAGCGCCCATAGCTCAGTGGGTAGGGTGCTGGCCACAAACACCGAGGCTGTGGAGTTTGAACCTGGCCCGTGCCAGCTAAAACAACAATGACAACTGCAACAACAACAACAACAAAAAACAGCCGAGTGTTGTGGTGGGTGGCTGTACTCCCAGCTACTTGGGAGGCTGAGGTAAGAGAATCACTTAAGCCAAGACTTGGAAGTTGCTGTGAGCTATGATGCTACAGCACTCTACCCAGGATGACAGCTTGAGACTCTGTCTCAAAAAAAAAAAAAAACAAAAACAAAAACAAAACTCAACTGGCTTGATGAAAACATTTCAAATTGTATAGAAAACCAGCACATTATATCCCATGATTTCATTAATGTACACAGCTATGATTTAATAAAAAAAAAAAAAGTGAAAAAAATTAAAAAGTCACAAAAAAACCCTCAGCTGGCCTATAAACGCTGGTTGTCAGGTGAGTGTCTGTCCTGATTAACTAGTTATTACTATATTTAGCTGTAAACCTGCCATAGGCAGGGCCCATTCCTTGGTTTTACCCTGGAAGGCCAGTTTAACTTTGAACCAGCTGGCCTGGCAGTTTGGTGCTTTGTGTTACAAACTGGATTACCAGCTTTGTCCAGCCCTCCTGGAGTGACTGCTGCCTGAAGAATTTCTCATGAGGTAAAAACAACTCCCCTAAAGCAGGCCTTTGAAACAGCTTCAGGTCTCAATATTGTTTATCATGAAATAATCCTAACTCATAGTGGAGCAATAAGGCTGGACTCAGGGTAAAAAGGTGAAACAGTATTTTTCTTAACTTGATTAAGTTAGGAAGAAAAGGAACTTTCAGAAAAACAAAGAAATAGACCACCTGCGTAATGATATAGGATAAAGATAGGACTGTTTAAACCTAGAAATTCCAGGTTTGAAATTCTTCTATAAAACTGTGTTTGCAGGTGCTGCGATCACTTAGGCAGGATTGCAGCAGCCACAGCAAGTTGCCAAAGGCTCTGAGGAATGTCTTTAAAACTCTTCCTTACCCATAGTTCCCTCAGATTCCCCGGTCTCCCTAGCATATGGAAATACTTGTATTCCTGAGAATTGACAAAGGAGGTTCATGAGCTTCTCACCCAACTTCCCCTGTTAGACCATGGTTTTTCAGAGAACCAGGCTGTCTCCAAAGCTCAGCCACAAAGATCTCAAATAAATGTAAACTCTACAAATATTTTAAACTCTTTGCTGAAGTTTGGCATTTTTTCTGACATCCTAAAATCTTACCATCTACTACTTCCCTTTTTCCATCCTAGGATACTAGCTGAGTTTAATCTTTGATGTCTTGGGATCATGATCCAGAACATAAACTACTGAACAGTACATCACATTCAACTGCTACTGAGAGCAAAGAGTCAGGCTTTTCCTATGCTTCCCTAGGTGCTGAGGATCTTAAACTCTACTCTTGTTATAGTATTTCTCTCTCTTCCCTAGTCAGCCACTACTAGACTGTGCCAGATGCCAGCCCTTCCCTAGGAGTGCTTCTAATCAGCTGCTTCTTTTCTGGAATAGCCTGGGAAAACAGATTAGCTAGTAATAACTATACCTCAAATGAGAACACAGGTGTAGGAAGGTATGGGGTCCCCCTCATAAATAAAGTGAATGTGCTTAGAGGGCAGGGAGTTCTGCTTTTCCCAGGGCCCAGAGCAGTATACTGAACAGCACCTGGCACTCAGGCACAATAAATACCTGCTGAATGAAGGGGCAAACATTCATTTGTTCTCAGACAAAATGCAATTAGAAAGCCTTACTTACGTCAATTACTTTGGGCAGACTGAGTAGAAGGAAGTGGGTACTGGCCTGACCCTAGGAGACCTTACCACTATTGCACAATTTTCCATTCTCCCTGCTAATACCTCTCTTAAAAAAACCAAGCCTTGAAAAGCAAAGAAATTACTAAAGCGAACTGCCAGGATAACCACAGTGGGAACTAAATGTTCTCCCCCCACAGCCCATGTCACAGAGGGGAAGAATGAGTAAGGAACTGGCAGCCACCCAGCCGTTCTCCAGAAGCTACATAACTGGTTCTACCACTTTCAGCTACCTGAGCCCAGAGCAGGGGAGAGAGCTGGGAGCTGGGTCTCCAGCAACCCCCAGTGGGCTCTGTCCCAGGCATAATAAGACAGGGCCTCTTGACAGTCCACCTGCCTCCAGTTTCGCCTCTTGAAGGGTAGGCACTCCTGACTCATCCAAAAAAGCAAAGTGCTAAAGTGTCCAATAAATAGAAAATAGCCATCATTAACTTAAAAGAAGGTGCCCTACAAAGAAGGCATCATTATTTTTTTAAAGGCTGCTGTTCTTTCTCATAATGAAACTTGGAGCCGGGTAAGTGGTAGGGCCTAGTTCTCAACAAGCCAGGCCAGGCTTGGTGCCTGTAGCTCAGAGGCTAGGATACTGGCCACAAACACCAGGGCTGGGTAGCTCAGAGGCTAGGGTACTGGCCACATACACCTGAGCCAGCTAAACAACAACAACTATGACAAAAAATAGCCAGGTGTGGTGGCAGGCGCCCCCAGCTACCTGGGAGGCTAAGGCAAGAGAATCGCTTAAGCCTAAGAGTTTGAGGTTGCTGTGATGCCAACAGCACTCTACCCAGGCAAGAGAATCGCTTAAGCCTAAGAGTTTGAGGTTGCTGTGATGCCAACAGCACTCTACCCAGGCAACAGCCTGACTGTCTTTAAAAAAAAAAAAAGGGCGGCACCTGTGGCTCAAAGGGGTAGGGCACTGGCCCCATGTACCAGAGGTGGTGGGTTCAAACCCAACCCCTGGCCAAAAAAAAAAAAAAAAAGGCCGGACACTGGGGTGGGCACCTGTAGTCCCAGCGATACTTGGGAGGCTGAGGCAAGAGAACTGCTTAAGCCCAAGATTTTGAGGTTTCTGTGAGCTGTGAAGCCACAGCACTCTACAGAGGGTGACAAAGTGAGACTATCTCAAAAAAAAAAAAAAAAAAGGAGGCACCTGTGGCTCAAGGAGTAGGGCACTGGCCCCATATACAAGGGGTGGAAGGAATGAACAAACCATCCTGGATTGATCAGCCAGAAGTCAATTACTAGGCCCAGTTCCAGTAATATGAAGTCAGGAGTAACAGCCTGGACAGTCATTTCTCCCCAAGCTTATTTCATCCCCTCACACACCAAAGACTATGTGATTACCTCAGTGGCTCTCAACTTTCCTAATGCCACGATGCTTTAATATAGTTCCTCATGTTGTGGTGACCCCCAGCCATAAAATTATTTTTGTTGCTACTTCATAACTATAATTTTGCTACTGTTATGAATCATAATATAAATATCTGATATGCAGGAGACCCCTAAAGGGGTCACAACCCACAAACTGAGAACTACTGGACTATCTGATCACAGGTAGGAATGAACCACAGAGCTCTGAACACTTACCTAAAAATCCCCTCTGCCTGAATGACTGGTCCCTTCATTCCTTTACAGCCTATGGCCCCACAGTACTACAGCACTAAAGAGAAATCCCCTAGTACCTGAGCACTGGAGAAACTGTTGGCTGCTTTGAAGGCTGGCATAAGCAGGGAGTCAGCCACCTGCAGCCCAGCCCCCTCTGCTCAATGCTCCCAGTGTATGGGCCTGCTGGTCCTATCGATATTATGCTGGGGAAACCCAGTTTCACACCAACATCTCTAACTAAATAAAAGTACTGAGGAACAACAAAAGTAAGGAAAGTAGCTATGCAAATGGAAACTCTGCTGTGGTATTTTAACACAAAGCTTAACTCAGTTCCTCAAGCTGTTCAGACCAGCTTAGTACCTGCTGGTTTACTATCTGTGTCAAGATGGAATAGTGAGCTCTCTGGGGCCCCACAGACCCATCTCTTGTTGCTCTAATTGCTCCTAAAGTGTGGGTCATGGAAAAAAGCTCGGAAAGAGAAATAGAAAATTCAGGTTTGGGCAGGGGCTTCTACTTTCACTAGCCACCTTATGCTGGGCAAATCAATTAAATTCTTTGAGTCTCAGTTTTCTCACCTATAAATTGGAGCTAATAGTCCTTGGCCTACCTCACAGGCTTGTTTTGAAGATCACATCAAATGAGATAATTTATGTGAAAGCACTTTGGTGTCATATAAATGTGAGGTATCATCTTGAATACTAATGAATAGCTTATAGCTTACAAACACAAATGAATCATTCTTTTTGATTTAAAAGGCAGCCAGGTAACTTCAAAAATCCAGAGCTTTGGCTAGACAGCTTCATCTAAAAGTGAGTTAACCACCAGAGATACCAACAGGCCTCAGATAGGCTGTCCTATATCTGCACAAAGCTGGTAAGCTTTTTGCTCAAGAGTGACTGTCTTCAAGTGAAACGAGGCTCAGTGGCTAACCTCAAGGCCTCAATGCCTAGTCTGGAGATAAGAGGAAAGGCTTCCTTTGGAGGCAGTGGACTGCATCAGGTATATGTCAAATCCAGAAATGGCCCCCCTAATGCCCATAGAATCACATCTAGCAAATCTAGGACTGAGAAGCCAAACATATCACTTCATTTTCATCTTCTGCAACATCTTCAACAAACCCTAGGCAATGCCCATTCCTTTTTACATCAAGCACTTTTACTTCTATACCTTCATGCCCCTGCTGCTCCTTCAAGCCCCTCTGTCTTGTGTCCTCAAAACTTATTCGTCTTAAATATGTAAGAAACACTATTGATGGTGGCTGGCCATGGTGGCTCATGCCTATAATCCTAGCACTCTGGGAGGCTGAGGGCAGGAGGATCCCTTGAGCTCAGGAGTTCAAAACCAGCTTAAGTAAGAGTAAGACCCCATCCCTACCAGAAATAGAAAAATTAGAGCCAGGTATGGTGGCTCATGCCTGTAACCCTCATACTCTGAAAGGCTGAGGCAGGGGGAGTGTTTGAACTTAGGAGTTCAAGAATAGCCAGAGCAAAAGTAAGACCCCCCTATCTCTACTTATTTATTTATTTTTATATTTTCTTTTTTTTTTGAGATAGAGTATCACTATGTCCTCTTCTATAGAGTGCTATAGTGTCATAGCTCACAGCAACCTCAAACTCTTGGGCCCAAGCAATTCTCTTGCCTTAGCCGGACTAGTAGCTGGGACTACAGGTGTCCACCACAATGCCTGGCTATTTTTTTTTGTTACTGTTGTTTAGCAGATCTGGGTCAGGTTCGAATCCACCAGCCCCAGTGTACGTGGCTGGTGCCATAACCACTGAGCTACGGGCACCAAGCCACGAGAACCTCTAAAAAAAAAAGCCCAGTGCGGCTCGGCGCCTATAGCTCAACCGGCTAAGGCGCCAGCCACGTACACCTAAGGTGGCGGGTTCGAATCCCCAGCCCGGACCCGCTAAACAACAATGATGGCTGCAACCAAAAAATAGCCGGGCGCTGTGGCGGGCGCCTGTGGTCCCAGCTACTTGGGAGGCGGAGGCAAGAGACTCGCTTGAGCCCAGGAGTTGGAGGTTGCTGTGAGCTGTAATGCCATGGCACTCTACC
>CAUYTI010115824.1:0-12613 GCA_963575145.1 Galago senegalensis
CGGGTTCGAATCCCCAGCCCGGACCCGCCAAACAGCAATGATGGCTGCGACCAAAAAATAGCCAGGCGTTGTGGCGGGCGCCTGTGGTCCCAGCTACTTGGGAGGCGGAGGCAGGAGACTCGCTTGAGCCCAGGAAGTTGGTGGTTGCTGTGAGCTGTAATGCCACGGCACTCTACCCAGGGGGACAGCTTGAGGCTCTGTCTCAAAAAAAAAAAAAAAAAAAAAGAATAATATGAGCCCTGACAATTAAGTTCATGAACTCATCCTGGAAAAAGTGCTACATACATGTATATTATTGCTAAATATCACTATAGTCAACTTTAAAATACTCTCCTTGGGAAGCTACGTACTGACACCAGCTCTTAGTCCACCCTTCAAAGCAATTTTGGAACTCTTTTCTTTTTTTTCTTTCTTTCTTTCTTTTTTTTTTTTTTTCTTGAGACAGAGTCTCACTATGTCATCCTTGGTAGAGTGCCTTGGCATCACAGTTCACAGCAACCTTAGACTCTTGGGCGTAAGTAATTCCCTTGTCTCAGCCTCCCAAGTAGCTGGGACTACAGGCTCCTGCCACAATGACCAGCTATTTTTTTCATTGCAGTTGTCATTGTTATTTAGCTGGCCCAGGCTGGGCTTGAACCTGCCAGCCTTGGTGTATATGGCTGGTGCCTTACCCACTGAGATATGGGCACCACACTTGGAATGCTTTTCAACACCACCACACATTGACATGAATGCAACTGTGAGATACTGATATACCACAGTTATAAAACCTTACCGAGTTGTTTGTACAGTGTTCACACTGTAAGCTCATGGTAGCAAGTTTGTGAACTTAATTGTCAGACCTTTGTATTAACTGACTACATATGTAAGTGTATTCTGTTTGCTAGGGCTGCTATAACAAAGTGTCATGAATTGAGTGGCTTAAAGAACAGAAATTTATTGCCTTGCAATTACAAGGCTAGAAATCCAAGATGAAGGTGTCTGCAAGGTTCATTCCTCTTGGGAATGCTCACAGAGGATCTGTGCCATGTCTCTCTCCTGGTGTTTTGCTGGCAATCTTCAGTGTTCTTTAGTGTATAGATGCATCACGCTGATCTATGCCTTCATGTTCACATAGCCCTCTGTATGTGCGAGTCTGTCTCTCTGTTTCCCAATTTCTCCTTTATATAAGGACACCAGTTATATTGCATGAAGGACCCACCCTACTCCTGTGGAATCTCATCTAACCTAATCACATCTGCAATGACCTTGTCTCTAAATAAGGTCACATTTTGAAGGACTCAGGGTTAATACTTCGATGCATGAATTTTAAAGAGCACAATTCAATCTATAACAAGTAGCATTTGTTTAGCTCAACAATAAACAGGAGTGAACAACTGATAGTGGAGGTGAGATGGAATGGGTGGGGAGCAGAAGGAGAAAAGTGGAAACAAAACTAAGTACAGGGCTGGCTATGGAAGTGAGAAGTGTTAAGGAGAACTCAGATGTCAGGGAGGAAATTCCATCAATTCAATACTAAAATCATGTACCATATACATTTTTTTTTTGTTTTGAGACAGGATCTTGCTCTTTCTTCCAAGCTAGAGTGCAATAGCGTCATCATAGCTCACAGCAAACCCAAACTCTTGGGTGATCCTCCTGCTCTCTCAAGTGATCCTCCTGCTTCAGCCTCCCTATTAGCCAAGACTACAGGTGAATGCTACCATGCCTAACTAATTTTTCTATTTTTTATAGGTACAGAATCTTTCTATTGCCCAGGCTGGTCTTCAAAACGTGGCCTCAAGTAATCCTCTCATCCTGGCTTCCCAAAGTTCTAGGATAAAGGCATGAGCCACCACGCCTGGCTGATGTACTTTTATTTGTACTGAGTTCAACATTTCATAAAGACGGGCATGAAAACCCTCCCCATGCATGAATCAATATTATATGCTAGTGATAAAATGTGCTCTTCTGAATCAAAAGGACAAGCATGCTTTTTTTTTTTTTACGTTTTGGAACTTTCTAATCATAAAGTTTTCAAAATCTGTTAATATTAAGGGGAAAAATAGAAACATTATCTTAGAAATTAAAAAAAGATATAGAGGTATTAAATGTTTCACCACCAAGAACATAAGCAGAGATGTTAGAGACCTCCTATTCAGATGTTCCTAAGATGTGGTTTGCTATGGCTGACTTTGAAAAAAATAGAAGGCATAGCTCAAGGGTAGCCTGGCAAGAGAAAGGAGGACATCAGGAGAGGGATGGAGGAAGCCAACGCAGTGATGGCAAAATTGCCTTGGATCAGTGCTCCAGTTCACTAACAAAGATTAGGAAGCTATTTTAAGTGGGAGTTTTTATTTGTTCTGTGAATGAGAGATTAGGCTATTTGAATCCAATTTGCTACAGGGGATGTAGCTGTTGCCCAATCAGTATCTCATTTGGGGAAAATACAGAACCGCAGGCCAACAATCTGAAGGATGTCTCTTTGCAAGGCACTCTGCACAGCCAGGGTCATTATAAAAGCACTTAGTACCTAGGAGAATTGAAGGAGGGAGATGTTGGAGGAAAAAGAGAGGGGCCACCCAATAGATACTGACAATGTCACCCACTGTTGTGGTTCAGGGTACTATTTAGGGTACTATTGAAGAATTAGAAAGTGAGTTCTGAGTCACCTACCCAAAGTTTCTAGAAGGTAGAGGTGGGCAATTCTGGGGTTTGGTGGTCACAGAATGCGGCTTCTGGTGGGCCACAATCCAACTACTGTGGATCTCAACAACAGTGGAAAGAAGAAAGAGAAATGTTTGGTGTGCAGAAGTTTAAACTTGCAGGCTTAACCTTGGACTTGCTGCTTCTATTTTATCTATTTGGTGGCCTGTCCATGGGCCAATTTTTCATCATAGGTTCATTTTTTACTCAAAGCAGCATCCATGTAACTTACGGATGTTACTATGTGCCAGGTTTTATTTTAAATGCTTTATAAATAATAACTTATTTAATTCATATGATAGATGAGGAAATGGAGGTACACAAAGATGAAATAACTTGCCTAAGGTTATCGTGTTAGTTAGTGGCAGAGCCAAGATTGGAACCCCAGAAGTCTGACTTCAGAGTCTGCGCTCATCACCACTGCAACTTCATACCATCTTCAGTGGGTAAAGGTAGGTCAGTGGAGGCAAGCAAGTCCACTGTCCAGAACCATCAGGGGAAATATTCTTCTAGAACGGTGGTCCCCAACATTTTTGGCACCAGGGACCAGTTTCATGGAAGACGATTTTTTCATGGATGGGGTAGAGAAGAAAATGAGATTCTCATAACGAGCTCACAACTTAGATCCCTCACATGTGTGGTTTACAGTAGGGTTTATGCTCCTATGAGAATCCAATGCCACCTCTGATTTTACAAGAGGCAGAGCTCAGGAGGTGAGGCAAGTGATGAGGAATGGCTGTAAATACAGATGAAGCTTCACTTGCTCACCAGACACTTTATGCTGTGCAGCATAGTTCATAATAGGCCATGGACCAGTACTGGTCTGCACTCCAGTGTTTGGGGACCATGGTTCTGGAAAGCTTATTTCCCAAATACAGTCACAGACTTCATGACAATGTTTTGGTCAACACAGGACTACATATAAGCTTATAATATTTTATTGTTACTCAACTTTCCTTTGTATTTAGATACACAAGTATTTGCCATTGTGTTACAACTGCCCATAGTGCTCAGTGCAGTAACATGCTGTAAGGTTTGTAGCCTAGGAGTAATAGGGTACAGCATTTCGCCAGGTGGGCAGTAGGCTAGACCATCTAGGTTTGTGTAAGCATGCTCTATCATGTCCACCCAACAATGAAATTACCTAAAGACACATTTCTCAAAACACATCCCTGTCATTGAACAATACAAGTGATGCATGACTGTAGCTAAAGGCCAGCCTTTCATGTGTGGAAACTTACAAATTATAGCTATTGTTGGATTAAAAACTTCCTAAAATGTCATTTCCCAGTAGAGGACTCTAAACATGTGGTCACGTTTTCTTGAAGATTGACTTGGTGAATTATGAACGTGATTCACGCATTCACTCCATATTTATGGAGTGCTTGTGCTGTTAATGTAGTTGCAGGTGGCAGTGGTGACTTTGTTGGGCTGTAGCTGAATGAGGCCTTTGGCTGGTGTAGAACATCAGAATCCCAGTGCTTCACCCGAATGCTGTAGCATACTGGTTGTTGTGTCTTCAGCTGGAAGCACAGATGTCTGAGATTGTCTCCAGAAGCAGACAAAGCTAGATGATTCATGTTCAAGTGTCTCTACTATTAACTAGCTTTGTGAGCTTATGATTTCCTACCCTAAGGATTATGAAGACGCGGTGGGACAATGCAGGGAAAGCACAGTGCCTGTCCTGAGTGAGCCTTGTAATCACAAACCAGTCAGAAGATTCCTTTCATTCTACATAGGAAACCCACCACTCTTAAGCACTGGGTCTCCCCTCAGTGAGTGGCTGTGGCCTTCCTAGCTCTGTTCATTTGCTGCTGCATGCTCAAGTGCAATTTCTAGGTTATTGGGGAAGCTTCTCCCAGCCCTGAGCTAAGCAAGGCCAGGCCTGTCTGGGCAGGAGAAATAACATGGCCTGTTGGTGACATTGCTCAAGAACTATGCCTTGTACAGAGTAGGCGCTCAATAAATGGTAACTTGAACGGAGTACACAGTAGCCAGGTGGGTGATTCACCTATTTTGGCTCACCCTCACCCCGCCTTGGCTGTGCCTCACTTTCTCCGCCTGTACATGGACCTAATAATACTTGCCACCTACACACCTTATTGTTGTCATGAGAGTTATTGTAGGTGAAGGTCATAGAGAGTGGGAGATCATTAGAAGATGTACATCTAACAAAATGGAAACCTTTGAACTTTCAGAGCTCTGCCGTTGTCTGTGGAGACCTACTATCTTCATCTTTCAAAGTCCTCTTTAGCATTTCAATTGCATTACAAGTGAAAAGTGTTCTCTTCCAGCCCCAGGCCGGTGTGTATATGCCCAGGAGGGCACCCTGGACTCTTGGAAGCCTGTACCGACTGATGGTGACTAAATGACTCTCACCCACTATCGCTGCCACAGCTCCATGCTACTTAGTGTACAAAAGGAACAAAAAGTAGTCTTGTTTTCCCAAGAGAAATATATGGAGTCTGAATTATTAAAGTTTATAGGTGGAGTTAATAGTTTCTTTTCAGAGAACTTTCTAAAAATCATTTCAGTTCATAATTCTTTCACTCACTCCATAAATATTTATCAAGCACCTGTATGTCCCAGACACTCTTCTAGACACTTAGAAATACAGGAGTGAACAAACCTAAGTCTCTGTCCTCATATACATTACTGTCTTGAGAGAGTAGACAAATAATATAATCAAATAAATAGGTAAATTAGAAAGATGATTTCAGATAGCAATAGGGTTATGAAGAAAATTAAATGGGGTAATTGGTCAGAGAATGATCAGGATGGGGGAGATGGTTTAGTTGGGATAATTAAGAAAAGTCTCTTTTATTTTTTTATTTATTTTTAGAGACAGAGTCTTATTTGTTGCCCTTGGTAGAGTGCTGTGGTGTCATAGCTCACAGCAACCTCCAGCTCTTGGGCTTAGGCGATTCTCTTGCCTTAGCTTCCTGAGTAGCTGGGATTACAGGTGCCCGCCACAATGCTTGGCTATTTTTTTGTTGCAGTTTGACCAGGGCAGGTTGAACCTGCCACCCTCGGTATGCGGGGCCAGCGCCCTACTCACTGAGCCACAGGCACTATCCAAGAAAAGTCTCTTTTAAACTACTTCATTTCATTCTGGGAGTTGGAGACTAAAGGTCACAGGGCTTGGGTGTCCATTTCAGAGATTTCTCAATGTATTTGGAATTCCTTGCAAATGTTACATACTACCTAAAGAGGTCACACCCAGATGACACAGGCCTTACTGCGAATTCAGTGTCAAATCTTTTTCCACTCCATCCATAGGAATGAAGCAAAATGTGGGCTGAGGCACTGAGTGGGATACAGGAGAAGGTGGGGGTAGAGAAGAAACCCTCTGTTGTAACCTCTGTGTCATCATTTCCGCCTTCATGTCAAGGTGCTTTACAACCCCAGGAACAATCTTTAGATGACGAGTGACTAGAAATTGGTTTGAGAGGTTTCCAAAGCCGGAGATCTTGTGATCACTGTTGCCATACCTGCGTTCTTCCCTTCCTATCAACAAACACTGGAAAAGCTCTGATTCAGGGTGATGGGGTTGACATGCGGGCCTCTTGTTCTGAGTCAGAGTGGAAGAGCTTGGAGGCCTTCGCTTGGTAGGGCTTAGTAATGAGGAAGGAAACGGTTACTAGGAAATGAAGGGTTACGCTCATCAAAGTGATTGGTAACCAAAGAACGGTGACTTGGTTCTTTGTTACATGGTGGAATAGAAACGAGTAGGTGTGTGACAGAACCAGGCCCAGATGACCCCGCACTGCTCAAAGGACCAATGCCAGCTTCCTATGAAGCTGCCTAGGAAGTAGGTGGGGACGGCCCCAGTTGCATCTCCATATTGTTTATTTTTGCTTTTCCCAAAATAAGCAATCTCAATCTTTAATTTCCACGTGGGAACACTCCCCACTCTCCTCTGTCCCCAAAATGTGGGTGTGTAGAAGAACAAGAACATAAAACCATGTCAACAATAGATTTTGCAGGCAGTAATCAATGACCTGAATTGGGAAATTTTACTCACAGCAGCTCTCCTCTCACAGCCCTTAGAATTGTTCTGCCACGAACGGCTACTCACTAGCAGCCAAAGTCAGTTGAACATTCTAGAAACATTTAGAACTCAGCAACAATAACATGCAGCACTTAGTATGTGCTTAGCTGTGTATGAATCACTTTCTACATAGTAACACATTTAATTTTGCCATAGCTCCATAAGGTATTCCATTATTCCCAGTTTACAGGTTAGGAAAGTAAGGCTCCAGGAAGTTAATTAACTTGCCTAGTTACAGAAAGGTAGGATCTATATCTGCTTTTCCCAATGTCTGTGACAGGTGTTGCCCTGCTCTTGGTGTTTGTTTATACCACCTCCTTTCTCAGGGAATTAGGATGGTGAACTTACCATGCCCAAAGGAGCACTATAGTATTATCAGAACCAAAATCGTGCTGAACACTGGGACAAGAGCCCAGGATTTTGTTATTACATATAGCAAGAAATCCTACCTGGGGTTCTTAGGGAAAACAATTGCGTTGATGAATCAATGAGTTGGTTGGCTTATCTGTGCCTGGGTAGCTGGTGGAAGGAGTGTGATGATTAATGATGGGGTCATGAGATTGCTGTTAGGGGCAAGAGTATGACAGTTGAGGGGAAGAATCTGAACTTTTCAAACCAAAGATCCATCCACCCTGCTAGAGAAACAGGTCAAGGTGATAACCGGAACTTTAGAGTCGTGGCTTCACTGGCATTTGTAGCATGATGGGAAGAGAGCCAGGAAGCTGGGCACCGAGTAATACTTGTTTATCATAATCCACAAGTCAAGTGCAAGATGTCCCTATAAAAGAAAACCTTGTAATAGTGCAACCTTGAATTCTATTTCCCCCCTGCCACAGAGATCACCTACCACTTACGTCATCTGACACAGTTTTCTCATCCTGCTTAACCACACTTTTCTTTTCAAACTTTTTTGAAATTCACTGATTCCATGATAATAGTCCATAAAAAGGGTTTTTACCCAGGGGAGCGTTAGAAGCTTGTTTTCTTTTCCACAGAAAGAACAAGAGGAAATAAGCTTACATATAAGACAAGGGGACTTGCCTGATGACCAAAAGCCCACTCCTGACATCCCCTCCCCTCCTTAATTAGGTGGGATTTCAGCACTTGAATCATTACCTTCTGGTTGATTACTTGGCACGTGGCCATTCCAAATGGCAGTGACTGTTTTCCATCTGCTTGCGAGTTTGCTCTCCCTAACAAAGTTTTGGGGGGCTTCTTACAAACTTCAACCAGGTTTGAAGGGTTCAAAAAAAAGGGACGATATGAAGCAAATAGCTAGAGAAGTTGTTTTCGCATTTAAGAGAGAACGTGTTACATGTTCTTATGTGGGACACCGTCGTGCCCAGTTTGTGGCAGAAGCACTTCTTCAGGTGCGTGGTGGCCTTTTCAGTGACTGCTTTACACTCTGTCGTGTGCTCTGAAGCCCTGAGAAAAGTCAAGGCCAACGACTGGCAGGTTCTAACTCTCCAGAACCACCCCTTTCACTGAACACCGTGGAGGGGAAGGCCCCTCGTCTGAGCACACCAGGAAGTCAAATGGAAGATAAAAATGCTCTCTGTTTATTGAGCACTTGCTGTTTGCAAGGAACTTTACATCGATTATCTCTTCTTATCTTACAGCAGCTCTGTGAGGTAGAAAATGGTAGGATCATCCTCATTTTACAGGAAACAGAAGATCAGAAAGATTAAAAAAAAACCCACCCAACTTTGTAACCCCCAAATTTGTACCCTCATATTAATTTGAAATAAAAAAATATAAAAACCCACCCAAGCTTCATCAGCTTCTATGCAGCATAGCCAGGAATTGAACACAGGCAGTGAGAGGTCCCCCACCTGTGTGCTATGTCACTGCCCTGTGCTGTCTCTCTGTGTCTCCCAATGCATGAAAGTGGCACTGGGATTGGACTATAGGCACCATTTAACCACTATTTGGATTTCTTCAAGTGTAAGATACCATTGGGTATTTTAAGAAGCACCGTTGATTTAGAAACAACTTTTGGGACAAAGCATAAATCCCAGGGTCTTGTTAAATTGTATGACAGTGTAGTGGTTAGTGTCATTGACTCTCCCTCCCTGTGTCACTTCATATAGGTACGTACAGGTACGTGAAGGTGTGTGTGTGATACCTTGGAGAGCTCAGTTAACCTTTCTGTGCCTCAGTTTCCTCAACTGTCAAAGAGAGGATAATAATTATGAGTTAATTCAGATGATGCCCTTAGACTAGCACCTGGCATATATTAAGTTGTATATCAGTGCTGGCTGTCATCATCACTGCCATCATCAGAACTATATGTTGTGATTTCAGAAATGATCAAAGGTAAAAAAGTGTTTTTTTTTTTTGAGACAGAGTCTCACTATGTCACCCTTGGTAGAGTGCTGTGGCGTCACAGCTCACAGCAACCTCAAACTCTTGGGCTTAAGCGATTCTCTTGCCTCAGCCTCCCAAGTAGCTGGGACTACAGGCGCCCACAACAATGCCCAGCTATTTTTGGTTGTAGTTATCATTGTTGTTTGGCAGACCTGGGCTGGATTTGAACCCGCCAGCTCTGGTGTATGTGGCTGGTGCCCTAACCGCTGAGCTACAGGCACCTGAGCCAAAAAAAAATTGAAAAAGTGATTTTTAAAAGTGAAAAAGATAAGGATAGTGATCTGATTCAATGACTACTAGTCTAGATTGTGCCTGTTGTCTTTTTGTTTTTTTAAAGATTGCACCTATTGTCTTACCATGTCATCATTTGTGTCACCCAAGCATTAGTCACTTCTGCCACCGGAGGGTCACTTTTTTCCCTAAAATCCTGGAGGAAAAGGCTTTTGTCCTTTCACATTCACTCCTCAGCTGGATGTTCACCGGGCAGCCACTTCTCTGGCTTTGGATCCCTCCCGGCCACTCTCAGGGATGCTTCCCTGCAGGCCGCAGATCACCGCTGAGCTGAGCTCGACATCACATGGAGCTTCTGGACAGTGACCATGCCGGACGGGCTACCGCTTGGACCGCAGCCCCACGCCAAGTGTGGAGCAGGTACTGGTCCCCTCTCTGCCGGGTCATCCCCACAATTCCATCCCATATGGCTGTGTAGGAAGTACCAGGCTTTGCTAGAGGTTGGATGGGAGGGAAGGATGCAAAGTTACATACTCAAAATGGCTTTCGCCTTTGTGTTGAGCAACAGAAAAGCATGAAAGAATATACCCCTGTGCAAGGGTCCTTGGTGAGCACGCCCCAGTTCCTAGCCTTGCTCTCCCCTGTTGAGGGCTGTGGGCCTCCCCTGTTAATAACAGCCACATTCCAGTAGGGGGGAGAATCAGAGATTGACCCCCCACCCCGCTGGTTTGTTTTCACATGTTCTGTTGTCCTGCTTAAAAGCCTTTGATGGGTTCAGTCCCTGACCCTCCCCATTGGCCTGTGACTTAATAAGGCCTCCATATTCAAGGTGGAAACCTTTCCTTTAGGGAAATCCTACCGCATCATGGCAAGCTTTGAGCACTTACTACATGCCGCCACTGCTCTAAGCACCTCATTACTACCAACTACCTCATCTCGTCAATTCTGAACTGTATTTGATGACCTATTTCTCATTTTAACATTTTTGAAAGTGGACACTCCTTAGAATCAGTGGTATACAGAGCTAAGGAGTAGCTTTTGTGTTCTTTCTTGACCATACATAAAATAGCAGTCTAGCTTTCAGTTGAGGACGTCTTAGATTCAGAGAGATGTGGCTACTGAATCCTCACAACTCCATCACGCAGGGGCTATCTGTATCAACATTTTACAGATGATGGAGTGGAGGTTCAGAGACACAGCTAGCAAGCTCGAAGCTGCTCAAGTTCACACAGCTAGTAAATGGTAGATTTGAACCTAGCTTGCCTTCCTCAAATGCCCATACATACCCTTACAGGCCTCCTCAAAGTACGACCCGCGGGCCACATGCAGCCCGCCTAGGACATTTATCTGGCCCGCCGGGTATTTTTGCCTCAGCTGCCTGTCCTGCTTAGCAGCCAACTTGTCCCAGGGCCCACAGTCCCGCCCTCTAATGGTCTGAGGGACAGTGAACTGGTCCCCTGTTTAAAAAGTTTGAGGACCCCTGCTTGGATTAACATAAGTCTTCATTAATTATTAAGAATGAGTCAGGTCTGATTCTAACTGGAAAGAGGAGAAAGCTTTCCCAAAGATTCCCCACACCGGCCGGCTGGCCCTGCTTTGTGAAGCAGGGCGAGGGGCCGTATTTGATGTCTGCTTCCGCTCTGGAATTGTGCCCAACAGGGTGGGGAAGGCAGGGAAAGAGGGCTTTTCAGAGGCATAAAACAGTAGGCCTGTCACAGAGCCACCTCCTCCGAGACCTAGCAGAAGCTTTGAAATGGAAAGTGTTCTCTTTATTTTGGAGGCCAGGTCAAATTTCAGGGCAGGTGTCCCGCAAGCTCTGAGAAGGGAGGCTGCTGTGTAAGGATTTGTCTATCCTCAGGACGTCCCTGAGGTTGAGCCATGAGGGGGTAGGCAGTGGCTAGTCTTCCGCTTACATACATAGGATGCCAAAAATGTATACCCATTTTAAGAAAGGACAAAACCGTGTTAAAATTATAATACTCAAATCACATTTGACTTCTGCAGTGACAAGAGGTGCTCAGTGTGACTCGTTTCTATCTTTTGTTATTGGTATACATTGAGTGTTAAGAATCTACTGCAGTTTGTCCCTTTATTAAAATGGGTATACTTTGGGGGCACCCTCTGTATATTTGTGATGTAATGAATTGTATCTTGTCTATCAAATGTGTGTTTCACCCATTCATCCCCTATGGGCCTGTGACAGAAAGAAGGAAATTTGACACCAGAAGCAGAGATTTGTGTCTCTCAAACCGTGACTGCATCAGGCAAGCAAAAACCCAGAATATTCCAAAGTGAGGATGGCCCAGCCCAGCTCTATTTCTGAAAGCAGGACAGAAATAGCTATAGCATATGAAATCACTCAGGAGTTTGGGAGCAATCTAATCTAAGAGTTTGCAAATGCTGCAAAATGTGCTGTTTGTGTTCTTCCTTTTGCTACACAGACTTTCGTAAAACAGGATTTTCATATCACCAGGCAAGGAAAAGCAAACTAGGGAATACACTTAATTCTGCACCTGACATAAGGATCAGGGAGCTTCGTTCTTAATATGAAGTGAGCATCATGGAGACATTTTTGAAAAAGAACACCTCACTGTTCTCCTGTTTAAATGTTTTGTGTTCTATGCCAGATTTCCTATAAAAATGAAAATATAAATAATACATGTTTTCTCCAGGATGGGGTCTTGCTGTGTTGCCCAAGCTGGCCCCAAACTTCTGGCCTCAAGTGATCCTCCTACCCTGGCCTCCCAAAGTATTGCTTTGCCTGGTTATATTTTATGCATTTTAGTGTTAATTAAAGTGTTTTAATTTCTTTTGCTTTTAAAATTTACTTACTTTCTTTTTTTTTTTATAGTATTCAGAGTTTATTGAAAGACATAAAAAAGCTCTACAAAGTTAAGAAAAGGCTCACCGGTAGAGCAGTGGTGAAAATGGCTCACCAACCTCTACTCAAATCTTTACTTCTTTTTTTTTTCATTTTTTTATTAAGTCATGTATACATAGATCATGATACATTAATGCATTTATGGGGTACAATGTGCTGATTTTATATACAATTTGGAATGCTTAGATCAAATTAATTAATTTAGGGTTTCACCTCATTTACTTACTTATTGTGTTAAGACATTTATATTCTATACTCAGTAGATATGACATGTACCCCTGCAATATGCTCCATAGGTGTGGTCCCACCGTTTACCCTCCCTCCATTACACCGCCCCCCGCCCCGCCCCGCCCCGGAGATAAGGTGATACGCTGTTGCCGGTTCTAAATGGCCGTGTT
>CAUYTI010115825.1:0-10398 GCA_963575145.1 Galago senegalensis
AATAATTAAAATTATATAATAATATTTTAATTTTAAATAACCAAAAAAATTTTTTTTTTTTTTTAACTTTTTTTTTTTTTTTTTTTTTTTTTTTTTTTTTTTGCAGTTTTTGGCCAGGGCTGGGTTTGAACCTCTGGAATATGGGGCTGGCGCCCTACTCCTTTGAGCCACAGATACCCCCCTCTCAGTTCTATCTTTAAGACAACTGATAGACAGTATTATCGCAGGGAAATAGAGAGATAGTTGCTAGTTGTTTGCTTTTTCATGTACAAAAATACAATAGGAAATTAACATTTTACCTTTTTTTTTTTTTTTGCGGTTTTTGGCTGGGGCTGGGTTTGAACCCACCACCTCCATCATATGGGACCAGCACCCTACTCCTTTGAGCCGCAGGCACAGCCCAACAATTTGCTTTTTTTAGATCAGCAAATCATATTCTTAAAGACTTACACTGAGGAAGTGGACAAGCATTTTTTGAATCCACCACACAATTTTCTCTTCATCATTATGGAAATTGGCTTATTCCTGGATGTTTCAAAAGCTTCCTTAACTCATGGAATCTAGACAATTACAAAGGTTTTTATAATGGAGTGCCTTTTGCAAATCAGTATAAAATTGTTAGCTGACCTGGCAGAGGGCATGGACCGGAAAGCCACTTGTTTTAATGGAGTCTTAAAAAATGCCTGGAAAGGAACACGCCTTTAATGTCTTCCTAATAAACCAAAAAAGGGCTGTTTTTATGATAGTAAATGTAACTTTGATAAAATCGAATTATACTATTCTAAAAAATTACCCTGGATGTTTATTTGGGAACCAGATTTCATAATTTATGTTATTTCTTTTCTTTAATCCTATAAATTCTAAAAATTAATAGTAAAGGATATAGCTAATGCTGCTACCCGATTTCCCAAATTGACTACTCCCAGATTTTAAGAATTATTTAAATATAAATTTAAAACTCATATATGAACAAAATCAACTCATTTACGTGTTAATGCTGATGAAAGATACATTTGATTATTGAAAATGTCATAACTTCAGAGAATTGAAAAGTACACACGAGGGCTCGCGGTTTTCAAATACAGCTTGAAAATGCAGAGCAGGAAATTCACTTTGATGCCCGCAGCGCTTGCTTCCTGGTTTTTAAATAAGGATGATGTCTGAAGTTCAAAATAATATTCCATATTATAATTAACATCATTTTTGTATATTGGCTGTGAATGAGTATACTAATTACACAAGTGGGAGCTGATCAGAAGAAATCGAAAAAGTCTTGGAAACTTTTTGAGGGGATCTTTCTTTCTTCTGGAATAAAATTTTTTTTTAGTTGTCTAATCTAAAAAGCACCTATGATAGGCCAATTCCCCTCGTGAAAATATTTTCTACATTAATATTGGTTTTTAAAATCCCTTAAATATGATTTGCCTTTTTTCCTTTCTTTTTAAGGTATAAAGTTTCCTGGCCTGGTTTTGGAATCAATAAACAATGACGGTGCTCAAAGCAGCTTGTTTAGGAACGTTACAAAACTTTTTTTTCCTGTTTCTTTTTTTAAGCTTCCTGCTGGCCTGACCCATTGTGTGCTCACATCCCTTTGAAGCCATGTGGGGAAGTAATAGGTGTGCGTCCTCGTGGCCAGATACGAGATGTTTATTAACTGGCCAAGGGGAATATGGTGAGCTCATCACAACTGTCGGTATTCTGAGCAACACACAAGCCCAGGAAACGCCAGTGGGAAAGGACAATGGGTTATGAGCCGTTTAACAGTTTAATGTTTTATTTTAAAAAAAAAGTCAGACATAACCTAAGACAAAACATGAAACAGTAGCAAAATAGAAAATAAAGCCATAGTCGTGTGGCTGGAGATTTCGAAAGAATTCAAAGACAAGCTCTCTGTGAATGCTGGGAGGCAGGAACGGGACTTTGTCTCAAACCGTTGGGTTTCTTTTTTCTCCTTGGCACCAAATCCTGCACCTTGTGGTGTTTCTTACTGTCAAACCACTGCAAAGCCTTCAGCAGCAGCCGCTATCACTGTCTCTCCAAGATCTCCTTCCCGGGAATCCCAAGACAGGGAAACACATGCTTAAGGGTGCAGCTCCATCTACAGGAAGCAGGAAAAACACAGATTCCTTGTAAACACGGAGTTCTCTGCACACACCCATCCAGATGAGCTTGTTTTTGCTTCTAAATGACGCTTTGGGCTGAGACGTTTCCAGAGAAGAAAGGGGCGTGGACAGGTGGGTGATAGGCCGTGGTTCATCTATTGCCGAGGCTTCAAATCAGCTTATTTTCTCTTTTTCATAAATTGTTTTCTAAAAAGATGTCCACTGAATCCATTGGTAAAACATATCATGTAAAACTTACTCCCACGGATAGAACCTCCTCTGAGGTTTTAGATACGTTGTCAACCCTGGATGTAAAAGTTCCAGGTAATTCTGTCCCTCGGTGCTGGCTTCCATCCCCTTTGTCACGGGGAACCCTGTATTCCCTGAAAATACAAGAGAACAGCAAACAAAAATCAAAATAAAAGAAATGGCTGATTCCGGGACCAGGTCAGGACATTTGCAGAAGGAGCCTGGACCTCCTGGGAGAGCCCGTAGGTCAGAGAGTTTAAAAGCAAACCCAAGGGGAACAAGCCCACCCGGATCTGAATGAGTCGTAGGAACACAGGCAGGGTCCTAACTCCCAGTGACTGAAGATGGGGCGACTTGAGCATGAAAGTAAATCAGGTCTGTCCTGTTGATCGTAACCCCAAATATGAATTAAGTCTCCACGATTCCATACTGATAAAAATAAATGACTAAGTGAATAAACAAGTCATAAGGAGATGAACAAATCTCTCACGCAAAGTAATTCCTACCAACGTGTACCGCTCCCTTCCCACAGAGAGCTGGGACACGCCTCCCCACTTCCAAAGTGTGACAGTGGCTACGTGGCGGCTTCCCTTTCAAAGAGCAGTTTGGAAAAGTGGTCAAAGTGGGCGACCGTGCTGTGGACGGTCCTGAATGTGCCTGCCTCCCCTGGTGACCTGGGGCCACACTGCCACACCACCAGCTGCACTCTGACGTGACCTGCTGAGGAACGGCACTTTCCCTCTGCGGTCTGACTCCCCAAAACTGTATCCAATCCCTAACTCCTGCCCCTCAGAACGTCAAGGTTAACATGAACCAATGAAGTCTGAGAAACCGCCAGTCATAAGAAGCTTCCGGAGACAGGAAGACGGGAAGTAATGTGGGGTCCCGAATGGGGTGCTGGAGCCAGAAAGGGAGAGTAGAGAAAAACCAAAGGAATCTCTTTTTTTTTTTTTGCAGTTTTTGGCCAGGGCTGGGTTTGAACCTAGCACGTCTAGTATATGGGGCCAGTGCCTTACTCCTTTGAGCCACAGGCGCCACCCAAACCAAAGGAATCTCAATACAGCAAGACTTCCGTGAGTGACACATTGACGTTATTTCATTAAATGTGACTAGTAGGACGTTAAGATCTGACGTTACAGACGGAGGAAACTGGGTGTAGACAGCAGGGCAGTTCCCCATGGTCTCCACAACTTCTCTATAAATCTAAAAACTACTCTAAGAGAAAAACTCTGTTTAAAAAACCTAACGCCTGTCATTTTTAAAATTAACGTAAAAGATTTCTTTTGTTTCATGCATTAGTCATTAGCCATATGAAAATATTTTGTAATAAAATTGTGTGACACCTTAAAATTCACTGATTCATAGTTTTTTGATAACAGAGTTACATATTACCGCTGTTAAGAATCTTTTATTGGAATCCTGTCTCTTAATCTTGTTGGATTGCCGGGGGCGGGGTGGGGAGGGGAACCTCATATTCCAAGTATGTGTTTCTAAAATTAAAGTTCAATAACTCAGACGGGTCTAAATTCAACATCTAATAAATCCTGCTTCAGTCTTTCCCATATGCTGTCACCTGACTCACCTATAAAGCAAGTAGCTATGTGACTCCAGTTCCTTGTGGGACGTTCTTCAGCTGACAGCATGACATTGGCGGACTTAGGGTTTTGTGCCTCTGTCTCTGCTCCACACATAAAGACAACAGCATTGATATTCAGCAAATATTTTATTCCAATAAATCTATAAAACAAAGATTTGCTAAAAGGTGTTCAAATAACAGATGTGTAGTTAGATTATAATAGTGCTGCTTTTTAAGCAATCATTTGAGTTCAGGGCCCGAGAGAAGGTCAGTGCACCAAGAATAGTGCTGTCTCTTTGGGGGGTAAAAAAAAACTCCTAAGATAACATCTAAGAATTTAATTTTCTAAATGTCTTGGCATTTGGATTTGCGTTTTAACCCGGCACAAATGTTGGTGTTACAACTGAATGCATAACTTGTTCTGCTGCGTGTCAGATCATACGTGTTTAGTAATAAATGGTCAGAGGAAATTGTAACATTCCAAATCCTATTCTAAGTCATCTTTGATAAATATAGAATACCATGCCCTTTCATCCAATGAAGCAAATAAACAAGAAATACTCTCAATGATTTTAAGGTTGTGCTCTCTTCTTCCTTTATATTTGAGATTATTTTTCCTTCTTCTTTTTTCTTTCAATCTATAACGATAGATCTCCCTTAGGAATCCTCTCTGAGCCGATGTGATATGAAGTTAAGCCAATGTGGAGAATTCAAGGGAAACTAGAATTCCAAGGTAGGAGGACAAAGGTTAGCTGACTAATTCATCGTATTTGGGGGACTGTAACTACCTGCCTAGACCCATCTTTATTGTCTACACCTGAATTGATACCTTGAACTAAAATTAAAATATTCTCCTTATATAATAGAATAATGCCTGTCAAAATGTTTTCCATACATCAGCAATCACAGGGATCTTGTGAGAAATGTCAACTCTTCTCCCCCCCAAGATCTAGGGAGTCAGGAGTCAGAGTCTGCATGTATTAAGATTCCTGGGTGGCCTGCGTGCGCCCTGAGGTTTGAGAATCTCTGTCCTGTATAGCTATTGTCATTTGGAATAGTATGTTTGCCAGGATGTACTTCATAAAATTCCAGCAAAAGTTTAATTTCTTGCTCCTGCTCTCTGTAATCATTTGTCTTATGTTCTTTTCCCAAAATTTTCTCCCCCACGGTGCTGCAGGAATCTGCCCAGTCATGGGTCTCCAAACCTCTGTTACATCACAGCCCCCAGCAGCCACTGCTCTCGAGAAAGGATGGGAGGTAGGGAATTACATCATCCCTATTAGCACCAGTTACCTGAACAGTGAATAAATAATTTTTATGTAATTTGGAAAAAAAACTGTTATCCAATAACGCAAGCAAGATTTCTGAAACAATTATCCTGAAAGTGAAGTAGAAGGCATTCAAGTATATCCAGCACTTGGAACCACGAGATGAAAGGACAGAAGACATTCTCTCGAAAGTTCACAGCATCGGAAAACAAAGCAAAAGCATTTGTATTTTGACATGGAGTTCCAGTGAAAGAGATCGTTCATGTATATATGCATGTGTATTTTTAAAACCCTTATTAAGATTTTAATTTGCCATCAAGGGCAACTTGTCACATGAAGATGAAACTATTTTACGATTCATTTGCCAAGTGTAACTGTCACAGCCAAGATTAATCTAATCTGGGCTTTTCTGCATTAATATTCAAAAGGAATCCAAAGCAGAGAGAACGACTTTGTTTTGTTTTTATTATTATAATGAAGGAAATGTTTTGCATCTTCTCTGTTTTGATGATCACAGCGAGGTGGTGGATTAAGTGGTTTTAGAGTTAAACACAAATGGGGATTAGGAACGAAAGCTACTTCGGAGCTGTCTCACTGTCCTTCAGACCATGCTTGAATGATGCTGTCAGTCCCAAGAACCAGAGGCTGTAACATTTACCCAGGAAAATAAATGTTGACCTCAAGCAGAGACTGACATTTCCAGCTTTCGTGCATGAATATCAAGTGATGCTTCCCCCCCTCCCCTGCCCTGGTCCCTGCCTGTCTCTTGGCCATGGCCTCAGGGCAGCAGCAGCTGAGTGACCCAGGCTGGTGTCCCTCCTAGAAATGAGTGTTTGTGTCAGCAGTGAGATGGCCAGCCCGACACCCAGCCAGAGGCTTTCAGAGTTGAAGTAAGTCCCTGGGAACAATGGAGAGAGGAGGGGCAGACGTGGACAGTGCCCTGTGGGAAGCAGGGACTCCTCAGCTCAGCATCTGCCGCACATTCCGAGCCTCGATGGAGCACATTGTCACAGTCACGCTCCAGGTCTGGGAAGGACGCCCAGGTCCTCCCACCAGCAGTAGCGCCTCCCTGCTGCATGTGCGGGATCCCCCACACCTCACTCTCCACCTTCTCTCCACGGCGGCCCCATAATCTCTGATCTTAACAGTGGCAGTGCTGGCACTAGAAGGTCTCCGTGCTGAGGTCTCCACCATTCCCACCCCTTCTCCTCCACTGCGAATCCATAGATCCACATTACACACAAACACATGTTTTTAGCATTTACCGTAATAACTGAGAGTTTATCATATGCCAATTCCCCTCTGAGAGCCAAGGATTTTTTTATTCTAAATAGCCCCAGCTACTCTTAGTTAACTCTCTCAGCTGAAACACTGCAGCTTTATACTCTGTGCCATAAATTCAGCATTATGTTGATTGTTGTCTCAATATTACATGCACATAAATTCTGACTCCTCAACCACACGAGGCTCCTTCAGGTTGATGATCGTACATTACTATTCACAACAGGCTCAGCGTAAATACTGGGGGGCTGTTTGAAAATCCATGACCAAATAGTTTTAGAAGCTGGAAAGAGAACAAATAAATATGAACACATGTAAAAATACATAATATTTCACCTACGCATGGACAAAAACAGTCAGAAGCAGCAATATTTAATGTGAGCAAACTTAGAGCCCCAGCTCAGACGTACAAACATGAGCTCTTATTTCTCTATAATCTCAGTTTTCCTTTCATCTCAACCTTTCGGCTCAGGTCAAACGTCATATCTGTTCTGATCAGTTCAATTCGATTTTCTTCCCTGCATCTGTGGGTATTGACAGCAACAAGGACTCTTGCTTGACAATGTCTTGCCTAACTCTTAGCTGTTCTTATGTAAATGACAAATTCAGGATTTAAAGCTACGTGATTGAAAGTTCAGCCTCCTCTGGGGGCTGTGGACTGTCTGTTCTCTCCTTATCCTCTTCCCTGTCTGTACAGAACACGTTCACACAACAGCACGCTATGACCAGGTAACCACAAAATGTGTTCTAATATTCTTCCAAAGCAGGGCTAAGTGAACTACCTCCTGCAACACATCTGGGGGGCGGTGGAGTGATACTGCTCCCTAAACATGCTAACTTTCCAAAGTAATGTCTAGGTAATGTGTAGTTACGTCTGTAACAAAAATACCCTCTAGAAAGCCTTGCAGAAGCTTCTGCGGCCGAAGGTACTGGAAAGGTGACTGTCCGTGTGCTCATTTCACAATAAACGCTGTTTTCTTTATCCAGGACCACCACAGGGCTTGTGGCCCTGGTGTTGGAGTCCAGTCAAACCTGGGATTTCCCCAAGCACATCAGGAGTGCTTGGCTTCTGAGATGAGACTCCACTCCGGCCTGCTGGCGCATGGTGAATGGCAAAGCCAAGCGCTGACAACTGCCTCCTCTGCTGACATGAAGTCAGCCACTAACACGTCTCACCTGTCCTCATCTGCCCTGTCCAGAGAGCACCGTCCGCAGGCAGGTTTCTCTCAGGGAACGTTTACCCTTAAAGCCAGCTAAGGTGCTCTAGTTCTCTGCAGGTAAGGACATGTAGGGCCAGCTGCCTGGAGAAGTAACAACAGGACGGGGGTAACACACGTCTTCCTTCTCTTTCCAGCAGTCTGGTTGCCCAGGTGGCCAGGTAGGGAGATGAAGAACAAACAGTATGAATCGTCCAAGGAGCCCAGGGATGGCTGGGTGTCTGTCACTGATCCACTGACCCAAAGTTCTGAGCGTCTTATCCGGTGTTGTTCAGACATTCAGGCAGAGCCTCATGGAAATGGAGCCAGAAGACGATGAGTAAATGATACCCTATCACATATCAGGGCCTTTCAGCTCTGATTTTGAGGCACAATCCTTGAACCAAACTCACGTACCTTTACTGTCCCTTCCCTGGTGAAGTATCCTCCTTAGACCATACCCTTCCCCCACAGCAGACGGCCTCTGGAAAGCCACATCACTGGGCCCTTCTGTGTGGAAACCGGACATTCTGACACTGATCGTCCTCACTGGAGCCAGGTGGAAACACTCCCCGTTACATGGTAGCCCCTCCGTACACACTAACAGTCTGCCATCTACACCTTCACCTCACAGGACACTAATGATACAGGTCACTGAATGTCTTTTAATGCCTAAGCCATGTCTACAGAACCAAAATTCAATCTCTATTTCCACGTAGAGATGTGCTACATCTTGGAGCAGTGAATACATTATCAGATGTGACTCAGAAGTTAAGTAAGGCTGAAAAAAATTAATCTTTTTTTCTGGTTTCTCATCGAAATGAACGTTATAAATATTAGTTGTAGAGGAAGCTGCTTACTACAGTCAGAAATAAGACAGAGCTTGGGGAAAGTAATCACATTTATGTGGGCTTTACTGAGATTCGAAAAAAACAAAATGGACGCTTAATGGTTATGACCTTAACATACAATCGCCTGCGTCTTGCTTAGCTTGAAGTTCGGATGACACTAGCAAAATGAATTCTCCTCCATCAGTTCCTGCTGGCTCTCTCTCGCCCCTTAATGTATTCTCAAACACAGCATTGGAAGTTCATACGGATCGTATTCTAGGGATGAACTGAAGCAAAAGGCACGCTCTAACCTAAAATCACATCTTTCACGGATGGGTTGGGGAAGGCAATGTCGTGCCCGGTTCATTATAAGTCAGTACGTTTAACCTGCAGTTAGAATATCCTTATTCCCAAGTTGTGTAGGAGGCCCGGGATTCTCTGCTCAGCTCTGCTTCCTTATCTTTTCCTGTTCTGACAGTCAGTGCTGTAGGTTATTTTTTCTTTTTCCAGGCAAATGTATTTGTGTAGCCGGCCTCCAGGACCTGGGTAGCTGCAGTAATATGATAATCTAACCACCCTATCAACACTATTGACTGTGTAGAATAGAGTCTAAGACCACAGTTTATAGGGCCAGAGCTTTCTTTCTGATTTTTACAGGTAGAATGATACTGGGCAATATATTTAATATAGTTAAGCTTCAATGCATTCGTTTTTAAAATAATTTAATTTCCTCATAATTAAATAATTATTTACCCCACACATTAGCTGTGAGGATTACATGAGATAATGCATACAAGGCTTCAATTACAGTGCCTTGCAGGTAGTGAGCACTCACGAAATGTTTGAGATAATTGCTATTGTTATTTCAACATGTAACCAAATTAACATTATGTGGCCTGGAAGATAGGACTCCCCCCCACTTACAAATAATCCTTGGCTATTTCTAAGTTAATGAATCTCATTTCGTAAGAATTGGTAACTCAAGTCTTAAAAAATAGTGATCTTTTAACGTCTTAAATAATAATCTCACATAAATGTATTACTTGTTGAATAAATTATAATTTTAAAGATGACTATTGAGAACTTTGGAACTTATACCATTATCAGCATAATTAGTAATAATTCTCAAACATCCACAATATCGATATATTAAATTATTTTTTGTTATTTTGAGATAAAAAATACAAACCTGTTTTGGTAACTGGTATTAAGCTGGGCTAAAGAGAATCATAAAAAATTTTAATCTATTTACTTCAATAAAACATACTCATAGATGAAACACTGGCAGATATTAAATTATGTCCTTTTTATAATTAATGACAACAGATAAAATTAGCAAAATATTTAGAGAAGATGATGTTTTATTTTTTACAAAGAACATATAAAATCTGAGAAATACATGTTTGGATAGAGTTGGAGAGATGTCATTTTAGTATATAACAGCAGTTCTCAACTTGTGGGTCGCGACCCATAAGAACTATATTAAAAGTTCGCAGCATGGCTCAGCGCCTATAGCTCAACCGGCTAAGGCTCCAGCCACGTACACCTAAGGTGGCTGGTTCGAATCCCCAGCCCGGACCCGCCAAACAACAATGACGGCTGCAACCAAAATAGCCGGGCGTTGTGGCGGGCGCCTGTGGTCCCATCTACTTGGGTGGCGGAGGCAAGAGTCTCGCTTGAGCCCCGAAGTTGGAGGTTGCTTTGAGCTGTAATGCCACGGCACTCTACCCAGGGGGACAGCTTGAGGCACTGTCTAAAAAAAAAAAAAAAAAAAAAGTTCACAGCATTAGGAAGATTGAGAACCACTGGTATATAACATAACTATCATGGTTTAATGCTTCAAAATTGTAATTTGAAAGGGGGTAATAGTGCTTCCACCAACAGTATTTACACAAA
>CAUYTI010115829.1:0-13865 GCA_963575145.1 Galago senegalensis
AGAACATTTTCCAGCTCCATCCATGTAAACATGAAGGACGTAAAGTCTCCATCTTTCTTTAAGGCTGCATAGTATTCCATGGTGTACATATACCACAGTTTGTTGATCCATTTGTGGATTGATGGGCACTTGGGCTTCTTCTATGACCTTGCCATTGTTTTTATTGCTTTTATGGATGGGAGAATTTGTGGACATCCTAGTTCCACATCCCCAGAAGTCCCTTCCCCATAGTCTCTTTGGATCCAGTGGTTCCCTGCTTAAAGAGTAAGTATCTGGATTTGTTTTAATTAGGTGTGGTAAAATACACAGACATGGAAATGACTACTGTAAAGAAAGAAGTTCATATTCATAGTCCTCTAGAAGCAGGAGACATAATACCCCATGTAGAGCCACATGGGAAAGCACAAAGGTTAGTCAGGTAAAGGAAATAAGGAGAGTACATGGGCAAGAGCCGTTATAGATATTTCTGTGGGAAGGAACAGTCAGGGTTAGTAGGTTTAGAATTAGCTAGTTTGAATAATTTAAGGGTTCTGGGGCATAACAGGCTATCCCTAAGTGTGGGATAGCCAAGTGGCCAGTGGTCCCTGGCCATGGGGTGATTAGGGCAGGAGAATAGTAACCCAAAGGGTAAAATCCAATGGAGGAGGTGGTTGGGCATATAGACTGGGGATTGTGTAGACCAGTGGTTCTCAATCTTCCTAATGCCACGGCCCTTTAATACAGTTCCTATGTGTCTCCACTGAGAACTGCTGGTATAGACACTAGATTGGTTGGTTTGCATATGAAAGACATTCTTGCAGGTAAACCATTTACTATCTCTAGGAATTGGCCAGCTCTGGGAGAGGCAACACCTGCAGTGACAGCAAGTTCCCAGAGGTCAAAGTATCACAAATATGTATCAAAAAGACATGGTTAATATACTCTGCAATTTTTGTTTCACTAACGAGAAATACAGGTCTATGTCCATCCCTCTCTAGAGGCATCACACAAGTTTATCTGGAATCAGCGTCCTCCCCAGGAAGTCACCAGGGCATAGGAAGCAGGCTCTCTTTGCCCTGACACCCATGGGGATGCTTCTCCTTGCCAGCCCTGCTTCTCTAGAGCACAGGCTTTTGCCTCTAACCCAACCTTCCTCGTGAGCTTTCACAGCCTATTCAGTGGCTTATTATATCCCGAGTCTGAATCATTGGCAAACCCTGAAAATAATGACCCTTCCTTCAAGGGCAGGGAGGGTTTAATCTGCCATGAGATGAGGGAAAATTTTGCCTTTTCATTCTTCTAGTGCAGCAAAATATAGGAAGGAATAAAACAGAGAAGTTCAGTTCTTACATTTAAAATCTGACCACTTGCATCCTGTTGAGATCGGAAACACAAAGATAAGTACTGATTGAAACATCTCTACTGGCCCTTGGTTGTGCCTTTTTTATATCACTCTTCATCCTGATTATTGTGATTTGTATGGGTATATGTGTCTTTCCACTAGACTATTCTTTATGTGAAAACCCAATGTTTACACATAGAGTAGGAACAAGAAGAGATCAAATGGACAATTATCACCTCCAAAAATTAAAGCATTCAATAATAAAATAAGAAGGGACTCCTTTGATTTTGTCTTTTGACTTGTTTGATGATTTCAAAGTTCTAATCTAAGAAGAATCAGTTCTGTCTCTGTGAAGAAAATACATGATTTAAAAAAAGCACATTCATTTAGTAGGGGAGAGTTAGTCATAAGCACTCCCAGAAATGAGGCCTAAATGATGCCTATAATGTAAAAACTTATTCAGAACCACACAGATGAGGAGAGGAGAGAAAAGGTAAAGAACTTTGGATGGTAGACTAGAGAAAAATTAGAAGCACAAGGCAGCAGATATATGGATGGGGGTCTTCCCTGTCACCCACACTTGACATGCACCTTGAAGATGTTGTCCTTAAGGAGACGTCATCTGTAGCTGGAAGCACCCACATAACTTCTAGACTCAATTCCTGGGAATAAACAAAGACCCTCTCTGGTGCCAATCCTGTAACTCTAAGCCTATTTTAGTAACAAAAAATATGACCTAAAATCACAAAGGAAAATATAGAAATGTGTCTTTTATACATGTGGTACATGCTGTAGCTATGTTCCATCTGAATAGGTGGGCTTCTCTTTGTAACCATGGCCACACTTGGAGAACTTTCTTCATGTTGCAGTGGCGTCTTAGGCCACATGTGACATCTTCTGCTCTGCAGCTCTCGTGGAGTGGCAGGGATTTTGAGTTAGGGTATAAAGGTTATAAGAACAACCTGAAGAATAACTAGAATGGGTTAAAAATTCTATGCCAGTCTCTTTAAGCCTGAGTCTTTTGGTTTTGATTAAATAGATCACAGAGAATGAATTACTTAGATCCCTTCCTAAGGGGCTTGCTGGCTTAGAGACCATGCTGATAAAACAGGAAAGATTAACAGCACTCCATTTCTGATATGTGGCCCAGACTCTCTTTGGGTGAATGATGAGGCCTGGCTTTGGTTACATAGATGAATGATTAGATTATTTTAGGTGAGGACAACTAGGAAAAGGCAAGAATATGTATGTAAAGCATCTAATTGTGATCTTTTCTTGCATGTATTACTCAATGAAAATAATGGTATAAATGTGAATATCTATCTTTAGAGTCTTTGTAAAAAACGGGATAAATTATGGGAAACATTAGAAAATGATTATATGGAGACAAAGTTGAATTTATAACCATTAACCTAGACTTCCATTACTATATTTAATATAACTTGAATTTTCATATCAGGACTAAGTAGGAAATAACCATTCTACTAAGTACAGGTCTCATCTATGCTCAGTTAACTTTTTGGCTCTGCTCACTCATTATGCATAGTGTTTGAAGACTTTAGGAAAGTTTAGGGTATAAACATTTGGTCTATCCTGCCTTCAAGTAATAAAGCCTGTTTTATCGGTAAACTTCAATTATCTGTGCCTAGCAACTGGCTGATGTTGTTGTTACTCTAGTCCTGGTCTTGGATTCCCACCACATTGCACATTTTCTTTCCAAGAGCCTGGCATTACTCCCCCCAGTGAAGAAGACAACACCCTGAGAAGGTCCATCTGTGGAAGCAGCCCTCTCTGCTGCTCAGTGTACTCACATGGCAACCACATGACTACACCACTCATTCGTGAGAAATGGACTTAACCACTGGAATTGCTTTGCTAAATCCTGAGTTCCCATATTTCACAATCATTCCCAGTGCTTGACACAGCCAATTTTTATCCTAAGAGAATTTTGCTTATTTTTGAATTGGAATCCTTTTTCCTTATCCAACTCCTGAGTTAAAATCCTTGTGAAAACCCGACCTTCTTCTTCCTGTATTGCAAATGTCCCCAGCTCTACAGTGCCAATTCTATACCACTTAAAGCACCCTTTCATCTATGTCTCAAGTTGACTGTTATTAATGCCAGACTTCCCAGAAAAGCCTAGGTGAAACTGTAAATTGAGGTTCTTCTAATTAACGCCCTTCTTGCTTCTCATCATATAAGCCTTCCATCTGGATACTAGAGTACAACAGCTTTTGGTGAAAACAAATTGAGCCAAAAGAATGACATGTTGATCAAAAGTGAAAAAAGTAGATAATTGGGAAAATTGGTGTAAATGTTTAAAGTGGTGTTTCCTCCTCTCCCCCAGATGAATGCAAATACTTATTAAGTAAGAGATAATTGCATTCAGCTGTACGGATGTGAAACTTCAATTGAATAATTTTTGTTATTGGATATATCTCCAGCTTTAACCTATAAAAGCTAATGCAGCAATGCATATTCATGATTGTTATTTGTGTTTTAAAATTCTTTGTTTTTAAAGTATTAATAAAAATATTTCATATTATGAACATGATGTTTGTTAAATACTGTATAGAATTTTTAGGAACCATGCCTAAGAAAAAAGAAGAAATGAAAAATTGTTCATAATCCCACCACTCTTACAGTTTGGGGTTTGGCATATCTATTTCTGGAATGCAGAGTATTCCTGTAGGACAAATGAGATCCTGTGACACTCAATAAGATATAAATTTTCGATACAAAGTGGATAAAATTCCTCATTAAACAGTAAGCTGCTGTTATTTAAATTTTAGCAAACATTTAAATTATAACTGTAAAAGTTATCTTTCTGTATTTCATTTCTGTATCTTCCTGAGTCCCAAAAACCCAGTAAAATTTATTTTAGATTGGTTTATAATGTTTGGAATGACAACTATCCTGTATATATATAAGCAGATATTCATTAAATAACCAATGCTGGCAATCAATGCTTTAATACAAACCCCTAAAACTGATCTAACCTGGCCATAGATTTCCCAAACATCCCAAGGAACTGAGAACTCCCACTGAGTGGTCTAGAGTCAGCTTGCTCGCTCACAGTAAGGGGAAGTTAACATGGCCCCTAATTGGGGACTGCTCTTCCCTATCCATCAAATAATATGAGCTTTCCTCTTCCCTCCAGAGAAATGTCCATAAAGGGAAATCATGCCTGACTTATCTACTAGAGTTTTTTAAGAGTAAATAATTAAAAAGCTGAGAAAAAACTAATATATCCAATTGATTTGAACCTTTAAAATAAAACCTGACTGTCTCACAACAAAGGTAAATGAGCCATCCCAGGTGAGGGTGGTGGACTGTGAGATCTGGTCCTATCACAGAACTCTCACTAGCATCAAAAGCAGTTTGGGAATAAATAAGCAGGTTAGCCCTGCATCGCTCAACTCTGACACTGATCTTATTTTAAATTTTACAAAAGTTCAAAAAAAGAAAGAACAGGCTAAAACATCCAGTGTGCACTTGACATCAGATATACGAAGCTAAATGGCAACTACAGGTAGATCTTCGGAAGCAGAAACAGTCATTGCGAGAGCCTCCGTGTGGTAGGAACAAAAAGGCAGATGTAAGGACCGAGGCGCCAGCCCGCTTATTGGAGTACGGGTTCCTGATGGGGCATCATTAACATCCCACTCTGTGCTGGACACCCTGCTAGATACTTTCACATTTATTTTTTAGGTAATCTTCAAAACAAATGCTATGAAATTATTTATCCTCATTTAACATATGAAGATATGTGAAAAATGTAACTTACCTAAAGTCAAAGAGCTGAGAAGAGGCAGAGCCATCCCAGAGAAGAGAGATGAGGAACGTATTCCAGACATCACTCCTCAAACTCTGGCACAGCTCTTACTGTAGCAAGCATTGTTAATACAATTTTATTTTAGTCATAACTGCGAAGAATGTTAGAAAATACAAAATAGTATCTTATGCTAATACCATAGTGCATTTATATTTAGAATAACACATGTGATTATAACACACGACTTCTCTAAAAGGAGTCATATCAGAGTTGGAAACAGTCCAGCAATTAGCAATTAAAACAAATCTGCTTTCAGTGAGTGGTCCCTGTTCAACTCAGGGCATCCCAGTAGTACACTGCTTAACACCAGCATCACAGCAACACAAGCTCAAGTGCACTAATACCACAATATTCTTACACATTAGTGTTAGCTTTGCACCTCCCTTCTGTCAAGCATGAAATGAATAGATGCTGGATTTTTGCCCCCTCATCCCACCAGCATCTATTTCCAGTTATGTCTTCCTTGTGGGGACCCCCCTATACCCGGCATAACCCAGGCCACTCTGTTGTTGCACAGTGATTTGGTCCGAGTCTACCTTGTGACTCAGGTGGTCAAATGAGAGCCATTCACTATACCTGGTGTATAGTTCCCTGTAGCTGTCATAATAATTTACAAGCAAAATTTATTTTCTCAGTTATGGAGGCCAGAAGTCCAGGATTTGATTCACTGAGCCAAAATCAAGGTGATGAGTGTCAGAAGGGCCATATTCCTTGCAGAGGCTCTAGGAGAGAATCTGTTCCCTGCTGATTCCAGATTCTGCTGGCTGGTAGCATTCCTTGTCTTGTGGCCTATCACACCTGTCTCTGCTTTGGTGGTGAATGGAGCCTCTCTCTTATAGAAACATTTGTGATTGCATTTGGGGGACACCTCTAAAATTCAGGCTAAACCTTTATGTCAAGATTCTTAAAGTAATCACCTCTTCAAAGATAACTGGGTTTCTTTAGTTGTTGTTTTTTCTATAAAGGTAGAATTTTCTGGTTTCAGAATTAGAACTTGACATCCTTGGGTGACCATTATTTTTTATTTGTTTATTTATTTTTAGAGACAGAGCCTGACTTTATCACCTTCGGTAGAGTACTGTGGTATCACAGCTCACAGTAACCTCCAACTCCTGGGCTTAGGTGATTTTCCTGCCTCAGCCTCCCGAGTAGCTGGGACTATAGGCACCTATCACAATGCCCAGCTATTTTTGTTGTTGTTACAATTTGGGCGGGGCCGGGTTTGAACCTGCCATCCTCAGTGTATGGAGCTGGTGCTCTACTGAGCCACAGGCGCCACCCCTGGGTGACCATTATTCAACTTACTACTCCTGGGCAGAAGTAATGAGAGGAAAAATTGTCTTTGATTCTGGGCCTGGGCTCTGAGTGTGTGAGTCTGCAGACATCTCGTCATGAAAAGGAGAGTACCTACCTGGAAATGGCACCAGCAGAAGGAAAAAGTAAACCAGAAGGACCTGGGCCTAATGATATCATTGTCAAGATCAGACCAGGCCCAGTGTGAGGCCAGCCTCTGGGCTATAAACTATGCAAACCAGTAAATTCCATTCTTGCTTAAGTCAGATTTTTTTTTAATGTTTTTTGCCAACAGAAAGACTAGTATAAATTACATCTCCACTATTACAGTCTTACTTCTGGAAAAATATCTCACATTAGGTTCATTCACAAACTTAGAGACTTTGGAAATCTTCCACTTAAACTCAAGCATTGGAATATACACGTATGCATCTTATGAATATTTACTTTAAGTCAAAGATAGAGTCAAGTTGTTCCTGAGAATTCTTCGTTTGTTTTTTTTCCCTTTTCTATTGTCCAAAGGTGTTTCTCATCCTGAACTTTCCTGTGGCTTTTCTTTCAGCATCACCTGGCTCTCACTCTATTTCTTTTTCTTTCTCACCTCAAAGGCATCCTAATTGAAATGTGCTGAAGCAATCGAAATGTGGTACTTCAGCGAATTACTGTCAGACATCATAGCCTTTGGACCAGCTAGACTCATGGCATGAGAGGAGACAGTGTATGTTGGTGGAAGTTTGGAAAAAGGAAGCATGAAAATTTTCACATTGGTAAATTGTTCCTATGAAGAGAAAATGTAAAAAGAGGTTGTAAAATGAAGAATGACTGAATTTTTGATATGTAAAATATCCCGAGCATATAAAGTAAAATATATGTGGCAAATACAGAGTTTTGCAGTAATATGAAACAATGTAGATTTTAAGATTTAATTTTAAGGAAGGCAGCCTTTCAGATATTTCTTATGGGGTCTATATTAACAAGGAGGGGGAGCCAGGGCTGAGCAGATAGACATGCAGCAGGTGAACACTCCCTTGAAGGGGCTGACTAGCAAAGCTCATCTAGAAAGAGGTCTTTAGGAGTCGTGCCCACAGCTCTCTTTCCTTTACCGGGTTTCTTGATAACTTCAGTAAGGCCACAGAGGCTTGTTTATAAAATCCAAGCATGACAAGGGCTGGGAGAGACAGAGATTAATATATTGAAAAATCAAATCCCAAATGGATCTAACAACCTGGGTCTTGAACTAAATGTAACAAGACCAATCTTAAGTGACCTCTATGTTAGGTTAATATTTGACTTCACAAACCCAAGATGAGCAAAGTATAGCTTAATAATACTTGAAAAAACCAAGTTAACATTTTTGGTTAAGTACTTGATCAATATGAACCAAAAATGTGAAAAAGTTGTCAAAAGAGTTAACTGGATTGTAGCTCTCTGGCAGACCAAGAGAGTTCAAAACCCAGGGATAGTGATGCCCTTGGCTCCACCCACCCCTGGGCTTTCAGTGGAACCAAGCTAACAGTTTTGTCATAGTTCAGAGACTCGCTGATGAATGGCAAGGAGCCACACCATCTCCGAAATTACTGAAAGGAAAAGGATTGGGTAAAAAATTAGAATTCCCATGAGTCATAAGATATGATTCAAAACTTTAATACAGAGTCTAGGCCCCTTCTCAGAAATTTACATGTAGTACTTAGGGAGATTTTAGCAATTTATCCTTTCATAGATCTCTACAAGTGATTATGATGATCAGAAATTATTTTTCAAAACCTAGACTTCTAGAGTGGCTTCCAAATCATTTTAAGCTTCTAAAATTTTTCATGTTCCAAATTGTGTGTGAGTCTAACATCGGGTCTATTACTAATCTCAGGGACTCGGCATATTTTCTATTTAAAATGCATTAGATAAATATTTACATTGAGTTGGAGGTATAGTCAAGTTGAAGATTTTCAAAACTATATACAAGGTGGCCATATTTGGCCACTTTATAGCCATCCCTTATATGCAATATATATATATATTTATATAATATCTACAATATGTAAATATAAGTTATATGTAGTATACATCATATATAATCTGTACCTAACATGTATGTACATGTATAATGTGTAGTACATAATATATGCATAAAATTCATATATATTTTAATTCCTCCTTAAAATTGTTCTATCCTCCAATATATATTACAAGCTTACCCTTTGCTAAATAGAGTTGGATATTACAGGGTGGTGCTACCACTTCTCAAACCCCACTCAGTCCCCCACCCTTCATGACTTGAGGATCGTTAGGAAATAGAGTACCCCAATACCCAGCCTCAGACGTCCTATAAATACAGAATAGGGCTTAGGAATCTGTCATTTCTAAAAATCTTCAACAATAAGACAGTTTCCAAGTTTGAAAATCACTCTAATGTAAGGGACTGACTAAAGAGGTAAAACAGGATTAGTCTCTATCCTTGTACCAGAAAAGCTATTTCGTCCCTACATATGAGATATTTCATATACTAAAGAATTTTATAAACTGACAAGTTTTATTTCAGAGACTGTGAGGGAAGAGATGATGCAGGTAGAAACAAAGGCCAGAAAGGTTAACCAACATCAGTTGGTTAATCAGTTGCAATTCTACCTTCCAGGTGAAGGGGGTGTCAACATGTGACACAGAAGGCTCCAGGGAATCAGACCCGTCCCTTGTGCACCTTCATTGTTTCTTAAAATTGTGCGTCACCTCTATTACTGCTAATGGGTGTTATGTGCACTTGGCTAGGGACGAGACCTCTGATAATTGTGGGATTCTGTGTTTAAAAAGTAAAGGCACATTTAATGTCTCACCCTTTTAAGAAGTCTTCCTGGCAGTCTTATTAATTTGCTCTTTTTTGGTAATCACTGTTCTTTCATTTGAGTGGTTATTTTAAAATAGGAAAGGAACCTAAATTAGTATTATACACTTTAAGACATACATTTGCATCCATCATAAACTTTAATTTATACTTTGGCCACATAATTTTACCAGTTGCTATAAAATCAGTTATTTAATAATAGTTTTTACCACTATACTGAATGCAGCAGGAGACAGGCTTAATAGCCTCATGTCCACAACAAATTTCTAGCTATTATTTGAACATCCCAGGCCTTTGACAACTCCACAGGGCAGTCAAGTTCCTACTGATTGCATTATTTGAATCATGCTAAAGACTAGTTTACCATGTGCACACAGTTGTTTTTTTTATTGAATACATCTGTTTTTCCAACCTCAATTTCTTTTGCCCAGATTTACATCACTATAAAAACTACTGTTATTTTCAATAGGATAATTTTCCATAATCATATATGTGCCCCTTCCTAGGACATCTGCATTTCAGTTCTAAAGCACAAAGGAAAGATATGAGTGAATGAAATGCAGTTAACACTCACATTTGTAGTAGTAAACATAAGAGATTTCAAGGGTAAAAAAGCAAATTTTAGTCATATGCCAAGATAGTTAAGTAAGAAAATTTAAACTGGGCTTTTTGAGAGAAAATGCAAAATGAAAAATGTGAAAGTATACAACTCAATCTTTTGGGCAACTTGCTTTTTAAAATTTTGTACATTTTCTTAAAAGTCTGAATACAGCTTTGAGTTCTCTAAACTTATTAAACCAAATTAAATGAAATACTCAATTTATCTCATCTATCTTTGCATTTTCCATAATACCCAGTGCAGCACTTCATACTAGAAATAGAGTACAACATGCGAATGAATAAATCTAAAGACTTTTCTCAAGAAATTATTAAATATCCTTGAATATGGATCATCAGTTTAGTGGGCATAAATTCTTGGCAAAGTGGTTTTCAATCTTTGAAAATTTGCAATTCCTCTAGGGGTGTGCTCAGAGCAAGGGGCCTAAAGAATGGCTGTTTATAACACACCCAACAGGAATCTGGGGTCATCGTAACGAGTGACACAAAACCTGTAGCCTCCCTATGAACAAATTCTCTACATGTGAAGAAGAAAAAAATTACAAAATGTATGAAGTGAATATGATCACTGTATAATTCTGTGTTATTTCAACTGTACTGCATGTTTTAAAAATTGCCTAATAAAATACTTGAAAATTATATTTGAAAATTATGCCCCTCGAAAGAAAGAAAATTTGCAATGCTTCAAAATAATGTTTGCAAATAAATAAAGACCAACTAAATGAGAATGAGCAAAGGACATTGATTCCAAACTTGCTATAGCAAGGGAGTCAGCCACCATCACTTGAATTTTCCCAAGATTCAAAGGCAGGCAGAGGAGAGGAAAAGCCGTAAAGCAGATGAAAGGAAGGCTTCAGGTAATGAGGCATGATCTGACTGCACCTTGAAATGAGGTAATTGGAGGCTGTTGGCCTAGGGAAGCTGTAGGTGGCCAACGAGGAGCAGGGCATCCCATGTGATTGGTTAGAGATTGACTTTCTCTGATTGGTCTTAAGTTGTAAGCAGGGACAAAAGTTAGGAAAATTGACAGTGGCTAATCAAGTTCTGTCCATTTGGGGTTGAATGCAGCAGCAGTTACTGTCTGATTTCCTGGACAGGTTGTTGGAAGGTAGTCTGACTTCCTACAGGTCTCACGTACAGCATGCTGGCTTCAGGAACTGGTTACTTTAGATAATGACTGGACTTCTTGAGCTGGTTGGGTTGCTGCAGATTGTGAGCCAAAGTTCCATTTTTATATAAGTTCTTGCCATCGTCCATTTATTTGTAAACACACTAGACCAATCTGGCTCAAGTTTTATCTAACAAAGTTGTGAGTTGTTTTTCATTTGCTTTGGACCACCAGGTTGAAGGTCACATAACTTAAGTATGCCCAGATGAACCAAGCATGCAACCAGGGGGGAAACAGAAGTTTTGGGGACAAGGAGGAGGGACTGAATTAAGAAGTAGACACTACATGGCAGGATCCAGAACGTAATCAGATCCAACCTTGGCATCAGCTCATGGCAGGATCCAGCCAGATCATGCCTCCTAGTGTTACCTCATTGCAAAGTGCAGTCAGATCATGCCTCATTACCCCATGCGTATACAACTCAACTCAGCCCCCACTCCCACTCAGGGAGACAGATTCAAGCATTTTCCTCAGTTTCATTGCCGGTCAACTTGCAATAAAGCTTTTCTTTTCTCAAAGGCCAGGGCCATGGTAGTGGCATCTATGCACATCGGGCAGTCAGCCCATTGATTGCTCAATAACATATTCAGTATTTCAAGTGCTTAGAAATGGGGCAAGTTATGTAATCCAATGAACAAAGAAAAATAAGAGATGAGAAATTATAATTTTATCCCTTTTATCAAAACTATAGTTTGCAATTTAGTTGACCTTTTAGGAAGTTTAGTTTATAGTTACATTGAAATTACATGGATACAAAATCTCTCATAATCAGTGACCACCCTCAACACATACACACACCTTTTATACTCCTAGAGGTTATCACTTTCAACTCTGCTGGCCTTTCATTTGTAAATGACCTTTACATTTCTAACTATCATGTTTATACTATTGATCTAAGACGTTGCCATTGAATCTGATCTTGGGAGATGAGGATTCAGCTCTCCTTTTACTACCAACACTCACCACCACCACCCTCCCACCCCCATACTTGAACAACACCACCTTTTTGTCCTCCTGTCTTCTCAGTAACATATTTCTATCATACTTTTGGCTAGATACATATTTATTGTTAACAGTATTATGACAACCAAATGCTATTTACAGCTGAGACACATTGTTTCCTAAAGTCACATTTCCTTTCCTTCCCAACTTCTTAAGAGTTGATAGTAGACTTTTTTGTGTGTTGTTGGCTTAATTATCTAATTATTTAATTTTTATCACCAATTCACTCTAAATTCTACCCACAAATATCTAAATCTCAGCATGTTCAGTAATCCATCAATTTCATCTTCTTAAAGATATCACTAATGGATTCTCTGATCCATTCCAATATTCTCAGACTATTTTGCACAGCTGTTGTCCTGGAATCTCCTTATATTATGACAATGAAAATTCTCTTGTGTCTCTTGTGTTGAATTCCTTGTATTCCAAAGGCTTTTTAACTCTTGATTTATTTCCTCATTTGGGTAGGGAATATCTGCCATTTTCCTTAGAAGTGGTTGTTTTTTTCCCTAGAGCTCTGTATCTTTGAGCATTTTAAAAATATTACTTTATTGTAAATCAATATTTTATTTTATTGTACTGACATTTGGTTGTGGTATACCTGATAATACAATTCTAGAGAGGAAATAAGCCCCTATTAAATTTTGAAGGCTTTGGTTGATTATTTTTGACTCTTGAGTATATTGAGAAAACTAAAGATTCTGCTTTACAATTGATTTTACAAAACCATTTTTCCCCTTCTATGGAAGCCTATAGTATTTTTCGTTTGTTCTGAGATTTCACAATGCTGTGCTTTAGTCTGGGTCTATATTCATTTTTTACATTGACACATACAGGGCCCTTTCAATCTGGAAACCCAAGCCCTTCACTTCTGGGAAATTCTCATGGTTTCTTTCTTTGCCTATTTCTTCCCCACTCTTTTCTCTCTTCTTTCCCATTGGAACTTTATTTTCTAGATAATAAATGTCCCTGGCCTAATCTAATTTTCTCATCTTCCCTCTCCCCACCTTTTTCATCTCCTTGTTTTTTCATTCTCCTTGTCTTTTCATTCTCCTTTTGGAGAGAATTCATCACCTTTATATTTTTATCCTTTCTATAAAATCTTTACTTTCTACTATTTTTAATTTTTTTAACTTTTTTTATTTTTCTTTCTTTATTTATTTTTATTGAATGGTAACTATGTACATTAATGCACTTCTGGGGTACAGTGTGGGGTTTTCACACACAATCCAAAACACTTCCATCAAACTGGTTAACATAGCCTTCATGTCATTTTCTTAGTTATTGTGTTAAAACGTTCATATTCTACTCATAGAAAGATTCACTTGTACCCTTGTAAGATAAACCACAGACGTGAACCCTCAAATCCCCCTCCCTCCACCCATTGCTCTCTCCCTTCTCCCTCCCCCACTCCCCGTATCCTTAGGTTGTTATTAGGTTATAGCTTTCATATAAAAGGTTTAAATTAATTTCATAATAAGGTGTGTTCATTGGATACTTTTTCTTCCATTCTTGTGGTACTTTGCTAAGAAGAACATTTTCCAGCTCCATCCATGTGAACATGAAGGACGTAAAGTCTCCATCTTTCTTTATGGCTGCATAGTATTCCATGGTGTGCGAAAATCTTCTCCGGTTGCATCTCCAACAAAGGTTTAATAACCAGAATCCATAGAGAACTTAAACATATTAGCAAGTTGTCATTGTTTTTTGGCAGGCCTAGGCTAGATTTGAACCTGCCAGCTCTGGTGTATGTGCCAGGCGCCTAAGCTGCTTGAAGTACAGGCACCGAGCCACC